>JBBPBX010046752.1:0-26458 GCA_038048925.1 Garcialebias charrua | reverse complement strand
GCAACAGGTACCCGAGCTCCTCAAGACATCTTCGTGACAATATTAGCTCAAAATAACAGAAAACAGAACTTTAACAGAACTTCTACGATGCGCACAGATAAACAAGTAAACAACGAGGAGCCAATGCAGAAATTCTACTTCCGGGGTCAAAACGGAAGTAAGTCCCATAATCGCAAATACAGTGCCACCTTCAGGAATATTGTGGATACGTATGTGGTCTCCTTTAACAAGAAAGCTATAACGTTCACAAACAGGAGACCGCACGAGATGCTAACGGCTAAATGCTGCGCGTGCCACACGATAATAGCTCCATGCTGAAACGCGCCCAGGAAGTTTTGTTCCGCGGTGCATATATTCCCCTGTTAAGAACGTTTAATGAGTGAAAAAATAATCGAAACTGTACTCGGGTGGACCGAACCGAACGTGGTGGACCGAAACGGTTCGGTACACCCATTACAACTGTTACATGCCTACAACCTTTGGGTGGTGGTGACTAAAAGATTGAGATTGTGGATACAAGTGGTCGAAATGAATTTTTTCTGTGTAGTAACTCGGCTTTCCCTTAGAGATGAAGCAAAAAGTGGGATTTTTTGGGGGGAAGAAACAGAGCAGAGCCACTGCTTCTTTACAGGAAGAGGCTGGAGAGGTGCCAATTGACCTTTCGCAAAACCCCGCCCCCAACCGGCCATTGTCCAATCACACGTCACTAGCATCTCCGGCTATGTAAGCTAGGTCCGACATTCTACAAGATGGTGAAGCGATGCGCCTATGGATTGTGTAAATCAGACAGCAGGTATCCCAAGAGTTTGTCTGGTGGAGTCTTGTTTTTTCCCTTCCCAAAGCCGAAAACACAACTGGAACGGTGTCAACAATGGATAAAACAGTGTGGAAGGCCTCACTCCCAGCTTAATGTCTCGAAGATAAACAAGCATTCGTATGTATGCTCAAAGGTAAGACAAACATGAGCGTCTTTCTTTAAATTTAGCTAAATAAACGCTTAAAAATATACAGTATTTCTTCGCTGACTTATGGGTGATAGTAGACGTACTCCTGAGTTTAACGAAATGTTCAAATCAGCTGGATTTTTTAAAAAAAAGTTCGCTGATTTTTATGCAGGCGCCAGGCGGGTCAAACCGGAGCTTTCTTTCTTTAAATTTAGCTAAATAAACGCTTAAAAATATACAGTATTTCTTCGCTGACTTATGGGTGATAGTAGACGTACTCCTGAGTTTAACGAAATGTTCAAATCAGCTGGATTTTAAAAAAAAAAGTTCGCTGATTTTTATGCAGGCGCCAGGCGGGTCAAACCGGAGCTTTCTTTCTTTAAATTTAGCTAAATAAACGCTTAAAAATATACAGTATTTCTTCGCTGACTTATGGGTGATAGTAGACGTACTCCTGAGTTTAACGAAATGTTCAAATCAGCTGGACTTTTAAAAAAAAAGTTCGCTGATTTTTATGCAGGCGCCAGGCGGGTCAAACCGGAGCTTTCTTTCTTTAAATTTAGCTAAATAAACGCTTAAAAATATACAGTATTTCTTCGCTGACTTATGGGTGATAGTAGACTTACTGGATCTGGAGGATATTGCGCTGGTATTGCTCCAAAATGAGTCACTAACACGCACTGGTATACAAGCTATCCCCGTCATGACGCGCTAACACTCACCGGCTACAGAAAGCTTGACGGGCGTAGCAACAGTAACTAAGGGGGCGGGGCTTCTGCGAAAGGTCAATTGAGGTGTTTAAGGCATCTGGTAAGAATGTCCCCATGAGATGTCCAACTTGCAGGGGTCCCGGTGAAGACCCAGAATACACTGAAGACACTATAGCTGCTTCTCCGTGGTTACGTACAATTCTGATCTCCTTGTTTCTATTTGATTCTTCTCCGGTGTAGGTGTGTCTCCTTTGCAAGTGTGTCCCCCACTCTATGGGTGAGATCATCTGGGCTTTTGGCTTATGGCAGCACTTGCTCCTCGCTAAGGATAGTGACTGCTTAATGATTAGTGCCTTCATGTGTAGCCTCTAAATATCTCCAAACACATTGGAAAAAAATAGATTTATCGCTAGCCACTTTAAAAAAAAAGTTGCTAGAGGGGTATGAAAACTCACTAAAGTTGCTAAGTTAGCAACACTGGGAGTTTACAAGTATCGCCTTGGTTTATCCAATGACGTTGATCCATGGGCCAATCAACAGGTCATTTGCTTGGCTCACTTGGAACCGCAGGTGAGTTGGGTCCAAAAACCAAGCAGGAACAGGAAATGGTGAAACAATTGCCCGATGCCGACTCAGTGCAAACTGATTAAAGTCAGGTTTGTGGCGAAGCGGCCTGGGAATGCTTTGGAATGCTCCTGGAAAAGGTGGTTGTGCTTTGGAATGCTCCTGGAAGAGGTGGCTGTGGAAAGAGATGACTGGACCTCCCTGTTCAAGCTGCTGCCCCCATGACCAAACTCCAAAAAAAGCAGCAAATAACAGATGGATGGGTGTTAAAGACCTTCTGAAGTACTTATTTATGTAATACAGCTAGCCTGTGATTCAGCAGTGGAATAAATTCAGGAAGTGAAATCTACAAACCTGACATTGCATCTACAGCAGACAAAACCCTTTGGTCCATTTTCAAACATTTTGTCTCAGAGATGTTAATCAGAGTTGAGAAATTCCAAGTGCTGTTTCTCCTCTAATTTTACACCTCAGTTACTTAACAAATTATAACCACGGTTTGTTTGTTGAGTCAAACTTACATAATTAAAGCAGGCACATCGATATTAGCCAGCTAAATACATTTGGATTATTAGTTGCACAATGACTGGTTATTATTGTTTAGATGGACACTTTTTCCGTTTTGACATTTGTTACAAAATCTGAACCTTTATAAAAAAAAAAAAGTAAAGGCAGTTTAGTTCACATCAGTTTGAATTTTGTCAGTGTAATAATATAGGCAAGGAGGTCAGTTTTACTGATTTACCTATACTTAGATGCAAATTTGGGTAGGGTTTAGACTGACACAAAAATACATCAATAATTCACGGGTTCTCACTTTTTCAGATTAATTTCATAAATCTGTGACTCAGTGATGAGATGTAAAGACATGAAACCTTAATTTATGTTGGTTCAGCAGAACTGAATCATTTAATTAACAAATCATTAAATTACATCACACATTTACATGGATAAATGTAAGGTAGCATAAAAGGGTAGCATGCCCTCTCTGGGTCGGGGAGGAGGTCCTGCCCCAAGTGGAGGAGTTTAAGTATCTCGGGATCTTGTTCACGAATGAGGGAAAACTGGAGCGTGAGATCGATAGGCGGATAGGTGCAGCGTCCGCAGTGAAGCGGGCGCTGTACCGGTCTGTCGTGGTGAAGAGAGAGCTGAGTCAAAAGGCAAAGCTCTCAATTTACCGATCGATCTACGTTCCCACCCTCATCTATGGTCATGAGCTTTGGGTTATGACCGAAAGAACAAGATCTCGGATACAAGCGGCTGAAATGAGTTTTCTCCGCAGGGTGGCTGGACTCTCCCTTAGAGATAGGGTGAGAAGCTCAGTCATCCGGGAGGGACTCGGAGTAGAGCCGCTGCTTCTCCACATCGAGAGGAGCCAGTTGAGGTGGCTCGGGCATCTGGTTAGGATGCCTCCTGGACGCCTCCCTGGTGAGGTGTTCCGGGCATGTCCCACCGGGAGGAGACCCAGAGGAAGACCCAGGACGCGCTGGAGGGACTATGTTTCTCGGCTGGCCTGGGAACGCCTTGGGATTCCCCCGGAGGAGCTGCTCCAAGTGGCTGGGGAGAGGGAAGTCTGGGCCTCCCTACTTAGGCTGCTACCCCCGCGACCCGACCCCGGATAAGCGGAAGAAGATGGATGGATGGATGGACATTTACATGGATTGGTCGACCAGAATTTCCTATAACTAACTGTAGACAGATTCAAATTTAGATACAACAGAACAAGCTATGGGTCTTTGTATAACTTATCTCTGCAGGCACATTCACTTAAAGTTTTCTGGCTTAGGAGGTAAAGAGAAAAGTTTAGGAGGAAGATGGAAGAGTAAAATGGAGGGAGTGGTGTGAATGTGGGTTTAACCAGGAAGCATGGCAGCTCTCCGGCCGATCTCAGCTACAACGTCGGTACACTTGGCAAAGCATTTGACGACTTTGTTACCTCGTGAAGAAGGTCAGTCCCCCTTGGTCCAACTGGTCAGTCCGTTTACCGTTTTCAGCGTCTCCAGATGTCTGCCTCAACTCGGACCATAGTAACGGCATTTCCTGGTTTGATCTTTCAGAATAAAACTTTCCTTGGAAGAAAATTAATTCAACTGGAGCTTTTCACAGCTCGGAATGGATTTATAACTGGCATGTTATAAATCTTTAACTGATGAACGTGTCCTTAGCGTTTGACAGACGTTCATCCAGCTCTTGTTCAAACCTCATGGTTTGAGTTCCTCAGCAGACTCCAAGCTCAAGACAGGAAGTGTAACCTTGAGAAAGGAAGTTGACCCAGTTAAATCTACTCCGCTCATTGGTTGTTTCCCAGAGAACGGGAGGGATTTAGCTCAAGTCAGAGAGCTGAAAATCTGAAGGTTACTTCAGGATAGGAGAGAACATTGTTTTTTAGAACAGAGACAAATAGTCGCCAGTAAAGTGATTACTGTGTCTAACTCATAGACAAAACTGAGAAGTTCAATTTGACACATACCCTGAACTTTGCCATAGTTTTTTGAGTAAAGGCCCAGGCAGAGCTCTGCGTTTTGCCGAACGGCGCTCGTCGCGCGCGTTCTGTGCACGCGCGTTCACCAGCACAGCTCTGCATTCGTTCTCGTGTTAAATGCTCGCGTTTTCGCTCCAAATTCTTGTCGTAATTTGAGCAGCTGCGCGCAGAGCGTTTACCTACGGGACAAACTGAGGTCGCTGATTGGTCATTTGCTGACACGCCTACTGAATTGATTGACAGGTCGGGTGGGGGGGGGGGGGCACGAGCTGGCTCTGGCTGCAGCCGCTGCGGTGTTCTAAACTTTATATGTTAATAAAAAGTTCTAAAAAATAAAAATATAAACAGGGAGCGCTGGTCCTGCAGCCCACAGCCCACCAGGAAATCTGTAGAACCTCGCGCAGCCACGTAGGACCTGAGTTTAATTAGCTCGTGACAAGTTCATTCATTTCTCATCATTTCAGTCATGGAGTCAATGGAGGAGGAAGCGATCACTTGACTTTTGGCAAAAAAACAAAAGTCCAGATCAGGGATGAAGAAAGGGAATTTAATACATTTGTGTCGCATACAAAACAGCCCGGCGCCGGGCAGTTTATTGTGAGACAACGCACCTCGCGTACGCGGTCGTAAAATTTGAGCTTTGCGCGTTCGTGCCCTGCGGGGCTACACTTGTGCCTCTGCGTACGTAAGGCGTACGTACGGCGTACAGCGGCGTACTGCGGCGTACTGCCTTACGCAGAGCTCTGCCTGGGCCTTAAGACATACAGTTTGATTCATCATATGAAGAAGTGATCAACACCGTAACAGCCCATGATCATACAGCATATTGAAAAATAACACTGTTCATATGAATAACACAAGGTTATGCTTTGATTATACTGTATCTGAATCAAACAAAGTAAAAGTAAAAGAGAGTCTCTTGTGACAGATTATTGTACTGAGCTCAAACTAAAATGAGATAGTGTCACTGTATCTCCACTGCAAGGTTTGTGAAGAAAAATGCATCATGATCACATTTTGAATTAAACAGTCTTTGGTTTATCCAACATTACAATGCACTGGTGATCATATAATGACGAGTTATTCTATTAATTAATTCTGAATCAACACAAATTAAAAGGAAGTCTCTTCTGATTGATTTGTGTCTTTTAATTCAAAATAAATGTAATAAAATTGTGTCCACTCGTCTCCTTGAGAGCCTCAAGAAAAGTGTACCACTAAAAGTTTCAGAGAAATGTGAAAAGGTGTAAATCCAGGTCAGAGATGAGGGTCTACTGTATATCACTACATCAGACTGTTGTATGAAAATTTTGCAAAGGTCACCTACTGGGGGGAGCTATGGTTTTTATCCTTTTAGTCAGTGACGGGAAAAGTCAGATAGAAGGTAACATTAACTTTTTAAACAGATAGGTCTGACTGAATTTTATAGACCATATTTATCAAAATAGTAACTTTGATGTAGGTCTTACTTAAAAAGTTTGAGAAAATACGAGGAAAATAGCTCTTAAAGCTCTAACCCCTCAGGCTTTATGAATAAATACAGTCCCTCTTTTTGTGAAATTAAAGTTTAACATACAAGTTTAAAATTCATTCTGTTCATAATGATTAATTTAAATATTGTGTAAACATTATCTGAATTATTGGACTTCATTATTTCACATCAGCATGAACTTAACATGCGTACACTGGGACTGATCCTCTAGTCTACATAAACAAAAAGTAAGAGTCACCTGAATTTTAAAATGCTTAGTCCCAAGATAAAATATCAAAATATTTATTTTTGTTTCAAAAGGATATAGTATAGGATATAGAAACAAAGCTGCATAAAAGAACATCTAAAAATTTAATTTCACATCTTGCCATTTAATTATCTAAAACTTGGCTTGTTTTTCTGAAACTATTTTTATTTTTTTTATTTTTTTATTGTAGCATGTGCTCTCATGGATTAATTGTAGCATGAAGCAAATACTTTTCCATCAAGGAATTTTTCAGGATCGAGTTCATTTAATTACGGAACTCAAATTGTACCAGTCCTGCAAGTCTTAAAGAGAACAATATTAAGTGCAATAAGTGATTGTGCATCAATTATCAGTTCACTAATCAGCACAAGTATGCTAACATACAGGTTGAGTTAACCACATTCCCCAGTGCCCTGAAGGAAGCCTGTATGTGTTGAGATAATGTGACATTTAAACATTGTTGTTGCTGAGAATTATTTACATTTCACAGACTTGTTGGTTTAATCCTAATTACATAGAGCACCTTTCAACACCGGCTCAAGCATTTTCCCTCACACGTTTTTACTCCAATATTATAGCTTATATTGAGGTTTGCTTGAGGTCCCAATATTTAAATGCATATTTACCGACACAGAAAGATGTCGCACAGAAATAATTTTAAAAAAATTGTTAAAACATGACGGCTTTGCGTCTCCAATGCCTGACTATCGACACGGTGATGCAAAGCTTAAGGGCGACAGCTTTGTTTCCTTTTTCAACAACCAGATAGATCACTTTTAATATGAAAGCTGCATCATAAAAAATTCTCCATGCATTTTCCATTATCGCTGAACAAATGAACAGGTCCATCTGCATGAAGCGCAAAATATGGTAACGGCACAGGAACGGTCTGAAGAAATTAATGCACGTCTATCTTGGGGGGTGGTCCTCGAGAGTACCTTGTTGGTCATTCAGGTTAGACTTCTGGTCACATGATGACAGAGTGGGTGGGGTTATGGTAGGGAATTTGAAACCCTGAGCAAGAGTCTTTGTAAATGTGGATACCTGAGGGCATTCACTCTGTCACAAACGCCTGCCCCCAAGAGGGACGGGGTGCTGGGAGCCACGAGTGCCCAGCTCTGTCAAATGAAAATGTTAATCAGCGGTAGGAAGTTACCGAGATATGGCAGGAAGTGAAAATAAAATATAAAAATATAACGTGAATATTATGAGAAAAAAAAATACATAAATTAGATGCTCCTGCATATAAACCACAGGATATAAAGTGTGACAAAAAGTAGTAGCTTGTACACCGGCAATTATTGTAATAATCCACATCAGGAATAATAGCCCACATCTTCAGCCAATCAAAAATGATCTTGTATTTATAATCTTAATTAAAGAACACCAGTTTTTTTATTGTACTGAGGCCAACTACAATAAAAAGAGAAAAATCTGGAATGAGTTTAAGAAGACAAAATAGCTTTTGGTTTCAGCAGTCACTTTCTCACAAACATCAGGTGGGTCACATTTTACTCCTTGTCCTTTCTGCTACATTGTGTTTTCATTACTGTACAAGGTCCGAGGGGTTCCCAGTCTTATATATTTTTAAAAACTTGTCTGTTTTTGTGATGTAGGGAAAGTGCAACAAAACAGATTTTCAAGGGTACACTTCAAAAAAGGGTTAGGAGCTGAGCTAGCAAATCATACAAACATAATTATTATTTCTGTATAAAACAGTTACAACTTAGTCATTACAATGCCTTTTTTTAATTTTTATTATACAGTACATAGTTCCCACACACGTGACGAGTATTGCGCAATACCGGGTTTTTCGCCACCCGTAAAGGCAGAGATGGCGGACAAACAGACTCGAGCTACCACAGCTAAATACATTACTAGCTTGACCAAGGCACAAGAGCAAAATGGCAGTGGTCGGAGTTGAATGAGTTGGAGAAAGAAATCATGGCAGACGAAGCGGACAACTTGTCACCAAGAAGTTACTCTGATATCATTAATTATTTAATTACTACGAGGAGTGCACACCGAGGAGCTTCACAGCTTTAAATCCAAAAAAGATGTGTAAACTGTCTCAATCATATCTAACCAGCTAAATAAAGGTTTAACTAAAATAACACACAGCCAACAAACAGTCCAGGCTCAACACGGACCAGAACCAGCACTTTGAGTGTTACCGTGTTGGAAGTTAGCATGTCGCGTTAGCGACATGCTAAGCTAACCATAGCAGTAAACGTGCTAAATCATGAAAAAAAAAACAGCTCCAACACACAGACAGTTGTACTCTAACATTGTTCTGACATTGTTTCACAAAATGATTTATGTAGAATATTTTGTTTACCGGACAAAAGCACGACGTCTTCAGAGCAGATCCGAGCAGACTCAGAGAGAGATGGGGCTGCTGTGAGCTTCTCCGATGAGATAAATCCTTCACGTTTACTTATTTTTGGGATTAAGTGAAACCTGCGTGTTGCCCAAACGTCTACCCGACTGGAACACCCACTGACCCAACACGAAGTAACCATTGCAATTAATTAGAAATAAACAAACAAAAAAAAACAACGTGAAAAATACACATCCAGTAGACTGCGCTGTAACTGCTGCTCTCGTAGCTTTGTTCCGCCTCAACGCATGAGGGTCAACCCGGAAATTCCACAGATGTTACGTCACATGGGAACTATGTACAGTATTATATATTTTTTCATTACAATGTCTCATTTAATGTATTCTGATGTACTGCATGTATTTTTGTTGTTCATCCTTAGGAAGTATTAAAAAATTGTGTATGCCTGTAGCTATGTTTACATGGACATAAGTAATCGGATCAAACGGCCGATCAGAACAAAAGTGCATCATGTAAACACCCCGTTCGGGTTATTTTTTGTGTATTCGGCGTGATCCGACCTAATTTGTGATCAGATCGAAACGGGTGGTTTACGCCGATCAGTAACCAGATCGGTGAGCATGTAAACACATAATCTGTTCCTTTTATCGGACCATGGAAACTGTCCTGACTGCGCATGTGCGCTGCGCATGGCAGCGCACCCCTCCCCTACGTGTTTCCTTTTCCAGCGCTCTCATACTGCGAATAAAAAGACTAAAAGCATGCGTTGCTTGCCTGTAGCTCAATCAGGGAGTGCAGTAGTGCAGTAAAAACTCCATCGCCGTCATTACAATCTGGCGCGGGTCCATTTTTGGCGCATTGTTTACTTTCGTCCCGGAAGTAACTTCTTCTTCTGTGGTTTTCACGAAAGTAACTTCCTCTTCGTTTTTTTTTTTTTTTTTTAAGGGGAGTGTACCACTCTGCGCATGTCTGTTCTTCTGGTCAGAATAAAAGCGAGCTGCATGTAAACGCTCGTCATGAACGGATTGTGCCCATGTAAACAGTATTATCTAATTATGCAATCAGAACACATTTCAATCCGGTCACAAAATTTTGCTCATGTAAACATAGTCTGTTAATGGCTGGAAAATTAGTTACATTAGAATTCCATTTTTATTGGTGTTTCCAGGACATCGGTAGCCTGGTTAAAACCAGACCCTTGTCCTTCACTTTGCTTCGTACTAGGGTCTGGACTTTCTCCATAGAGAACCGATTCTTGCTGGAGGCGTGGCCTCTGCTGAGGAACAAAACCATTGGATCTTAGAAAAATTTTGAACAGGGAAAAGCATTCTGCTCCCTCCCCCTCAGAGCCATATATGGCTGCTCCCCCGTGGTCTGTTGAACTTGACATCTGCTCCGCCTCCTGCAGCATTTTCTCTCGCTGCAGCCTGCCGCTGCATATTCTGTGTTTATATGTTAATAAAACGTTCTAAAAAATAAAATAAAACCATGGATCGCTGGTCCAGCACACCAGAAGACCAGAAAATCTGATGGGACTCGGGCAGCAACGTAAAACCCGAGTTTAATTCTCTCGTGACAACCTGAGGCATTTCCTCATCAGCGGAGGGAGAGGAGGAGGGAGCGATCACTTGACTTTTGGCCAAAAAAACAAAAGAAAACTCCAGATAAGGGATTAAGAAGGGGAAATTAATACATTTGTGTCACATATAAAACAGTCCTGCATCGCTTTGCATCGCTTTGAATGAGAACATGCGAATGCTCGCTGGCTGCGCGCTGGGACAGGTGGGGGCGTGGGTTAGGGGCCAAAAACTCCGCCCCTTCTGTTCTCTGATTGGTCCGGTCAAAAATCAGCCGGAGAAATCGTTGTCTGTGGGAGAAGTCCCAGACTGAGCAGTGAAGGGAAATGAGAATTGAGCGGAGCTGTGCAGTAAGGCGAGGGCCAGGCTAGGACATCAGAGGCTCAGAAGAAATCCTTGAGAAGTATAGTAACCACAGCCAGCAAACTACAGGGAACCCCCGACCTACGAACGAGTTTGGGACCTAAGAACCGTTCGCAGCTCGATCCGTTCGTAGGTAGGGGGTGAAAATTATATAAAAAAAAAATTATTCATTCATTCATTCATTCAACCTTTATTTATCATGCTAACGGAGCGCGCGCACACATTTAAGCATGTAAAGTAGTGTACTGTAATGTTAAACATTGCTATTCACATTTACAGAATAAATAAAAATATATTTTCTTACTTTGAGATGGTCAAAGCCGACATAGGTTGCCATGCGTTGATTGTTTTCGGGCCAAGCAGCGCGGGGGCCGGCAAGCCACCGCAGCTGCTCCAGACCTGTGTTAGCTAGCTGGCTAGCTTCTGCTAGCCAAGCCATGAGCTAGTGTTGGAGCGGCGGCGCGATCAATCTGCAGCTGCTGCTCCAGCCGCTGCTCCAGCCTGAGACGTCCACAGAGCTATTCCAGCTAGTAATTAATCCATATGATGCGATCCTGGTCACCAGTGTTCAAAAGGCCGGCTCCCGTGTTAGCTCCAGTGTTAGCTCTGGAGCTAGCCAGGCCGGAGGTGTAGCCAGGCCGGCCGGAGGTGTTCGCACGGCGGCCTGGCACGATCGGCGATAAATCCGCTGCTGCCTGAGACATCCACAAAGTTCACAGAGACGTTTCCAGCTAGTAATTAATCCATATGAAGCCATCCTGGTCACCAGTCTTCGTCCGGCTCTCGGCAGCTAACCTAAGATGGCGTCCGGTGTTCTACATTAATTTGTGACCGGAGACCCCAGTGACTGAACCTAAAATAGCGTCCGGTGTTCTACATTAATTTGTGACCGTGTAAACTGAAGACCTACTTCCTGTTGCCCAAGATTGCTCAAAAATTGCTCAAAAATGATCAGAAATGATCTTTTTTATCATAATTATTATTTATAAAGCCTTTAAAACAACCAGAGCTGCAACAAAGTGATGTACACATGAAATTAAGAACATTTAAACACAAAAAAAAAAAAAAAAAAAAAAAATTTTTTTTTTTTTTAATTCATATTTTTATTAAATATGATATGTTCGTAGGTCCCGTGGTTCGCAGGTCGATGGGGTCGTAGGTCGGGGGTTACCTGTACTGTATTAGGGACCACTCTGCCAAGTATGGAAAAGATATACAGTACATGGACAGAGTTACGAAGAAGGCAAACAAGATTATAGCAGATGACACACATCCCCTAAGATCCTCATTTGAGTTGCTTCCTTCAGGGCGAAGGTACTGCCTTCCTTTATTCTCAAGAAACGGAACAAAATTTTCTTTCATACCACAAGCAATTAAATCATTAAATAAATGGGGCCGAGATGGTGTAGAGGCAGGGCAGCCGCCTCAGGACCGGAAGGTCCCGGGTTCGATCCCCGGTCACGGCATACCTCATTGTGTCCCTGGGTAAGACACAACCCCGAGTTGCTCCCGGTAGGACTGGCTGGCGCCTTGCATGGTAGCTTACCAATACCGGTGTATGAATGTGTGTATGAATGGGTGGATGGCTGGTACTGTGAATTGCTTTGTGGCCCCTCATAGGGGGCTAGAAAGCGCTATATAAGTAAGCTCCATTTACCAAATCATTAAATAATACAAACTTATCATGAACTGCCAAGCTTAAATGACTTTGCTGTAATGATGGATGTAATGTCATGTTTGTATAAGTATGTCCTTTATGTAAATGCTTGCTGACAATGTTGCAAACTAATTTCCCTACGGGGACAAATAAAGCTATCTATCTATCATTTATTATATTCCATGGTAAACATACAGTTTTAAAATTAATTTTAGCTTTTGGTCTGTTTGTAAAATGACTCAACTATTTTAAGACACATTTACAAGATTACTCTATATAGTACATATTTCTAACAATTGAGGCATTACCAGCCTAATGTTCTTTTGTTGACGTGGAGGTTGTGGTGAAGTGTTATAGACCCTTTTCACCGACGTCACAAAAATTGCGCAATACCGGAAGCACCGCCATTCCGGAGACACTCGCGCTGTAAATATATAGTATTTGAAGTCGGAGCTCCAGTTTTATTCATGAATGTGACCATGTTCTCTGTAAAACAAACCTCTGTGAAGAAGACAGAAGCTGCAAGAGACTATAACCGTGTTTCCATCCATTTTCATTTCGAATTTTGAGCTAATTTTTGAAATCTCGCAAATATGTAAATACAAATTAATGCGAAGCAGAAGTGTTTCCATCTACTGGCTTGTAGCGCATCTACCAAGCCACGCACAGCGTCATTACGTCAGACGTCAGCGTCATTACGTCAGACGTCAGCACTGCGCATGTCTACAGTAAACAGGAAGTAGCGGTTGAAAACAGAACCCGGCCACACATCTCGTCAAAATGGAGAGAATATTTCAGGTACGTGTTGCTATCGGGCAAGTTGTATTTATTCTGTCATGCCAACTAGTTTTAGCGATGTTACATGTTGTCCGGAGCGGAAACAGCTGAACGTCACGTGACGTGAATGTTCGCTACGGCAGAACTGAGTCGGAAAATCTGTTTCCATCTGTCGTTTTGCGCATCTGCTCATTTTCGAAGATCCCAAAAACCACCTCAAGCGAGCGTATAAACTTTTTGGCGAATTTGAGGAAGTAAATTCGGATTTTGCCGTTTCCATTAAGCTTTTCTGCTGCGATACTTCAAAATGCGCAGCTAGAAACCTTGATGGAAACACGGCTTATGTGGACCAGCTTCAGCCTGCAGCAAAGGAACGTTATTTTGAAAAAATACAAATAATTGGCGGCCAAGACCCATACCGGCTCTCCAACATGTCAGAAGATGAGAAGACCTTACCAGCTGTGACCTACGCAGACATTGTGAATTATTTGGTGTTTGGTGATTTATATTTAATTTTTAATTTGTGTGTGTACATATAAATATATTTTGGGTGTGTTTTTAAACACACACTAGCTATGTATTCTTATTGTAAATGTATGTGACTCATCACATCAGTCTGAGGATTGAAGCAAATTTTGTCAAAATGATCTTAGATCCCTGTTTTTTAAGCTACATTTGATCCCTGGATCAACCAGATCTGAGCGGTTCCAGAGAGCAATGCCTTGATTTTCCTTATTAATCCAGACAAAATATGTGCTTCAGTTAGGGTTGTACATCTCTGTGTGACAGACGATTCGATTCACATCTAGATACAAAGGTTACGATTCGATTCAAAAGGATTTATTTTAAAAACGGAACGATTCGATTCAATGCAGTGTAAAAGTGATGCGGTTCGATTCGGTTCGATTCGATTAAACTTCAAATAATTCTACGTTTTAACATTTGTTGATGTACCGGTAGACAAATATTTCATTATGAAAGAAAAAGGACCATTTCTATCAATGTGACATTCTTAGAGCATTTTTAAATTTGTAAAAGTCCACATATATCATATCTAAAAGGGTGCTGTAAAGCACTGGTAAAAATAAAGTAAAAAGCCAAACAAAATAATCACATGTTAAATGTGTTTATTTTTAAACATGGACCTAAAAAGACCAGCTAAAAGAAAATTTCCTACAGAAAATACAGAAAAAATATAAAAGGCACAAATGGTTACAGCAGCATGTAATAAAATAAAAATCACTAGGAAAAAAAACCAGGAATAAGCTAAGCACAAAGCTCCTGTGCAATAACCCGCTGTGCAATAACCCCTGTGCAATAACCTGTCACACAACCTGTAGTTTGGTAGTTATGTGCAATATAGATCATGTGCATTTTAGCTTATATTTCATTACTACCTTGAAATAGTTATTCACACAAATTCATCCTGCTTCACCGTTAAAATTCTACCATGTTGTTTACTATTTTTCTCTTCAGAAACTTTGTAAATATTATAATTACTGTTTCACTTTTTGGTAGTTTATTTTGTACCCTTATTGCATGCTTTAGTATTTCCTGTTTGCTTGTTGTGTGTTTTTTAGCAAGTCAAAATCGTTTTTTCTCATCCTGAGCATTTCATTGTACTAAGTTAACCCTGTGTTAACCTGCATATGACAAATAAACACTTGAACTTAACTTAATACAAAACATAATGCAAGAACAGTACACCTAACAACAGCAGCACGAACATGAGTTTGTGTGAGCAGGTGGGCACGGATTAATATAAAAACATGCTCTCTGTACCTCACGCTCTCTGTACCTCTTGACTTCTTCACTGGCCTGGTCCCTCACAGATCTAGCTGCCATCCTCACTTCAAAGTCTTCTCCCAACAGCTCGTCCAGCGCTGACATTTTCTTTTTTTACAAGGTGGTTCATCATCTGAAATAGAAAACATGCACCATATATTACTGGCTATGTTTGCCATGAAGTTTTTTTTTTACTGACTTTACCATTTTATGTAAAAATCTTCATCTGATGTTCAGAATTTATTTATGTAGGGACTCGTGTACATGTGTAAAAGATATATCATTATCATCATGATTATTATTTAACTCTTTCTGTGCATGCAGATTCTCTCATTATAGTGAATGTGTTTTATGCTGATACAATGACTGCAGCACAAGTTTAAGACAAAGTCAGCTCATTCTTGATCACAAGTTATAAAACACAAACCTGTATGCTCATCTTGGGTCTGGGGTGTATCATTGCAGACATCCAGATCTCCATTTGCAGGTTCAGTCTGACATGGATCATTCTGCACTGGACCTCTCTGAACTGAATCCCCCGTTACCTAGAAATAAAACATGACATTACATTTAGTGTACAGTATGGTTAAATGCAGTGTAAACAATCAAAAAACAGTAGGCAGAATAAATCTAGTGACAGCAACAAAACACAGCAGACTGTAACTGAATGCACTGTAAGATGTATTTTGACAGTGTGTTGGGGGATTTACCTTGTGATGCAGGGATGTTGCTTCTGCTGACAGGCTTGTGAATGTCCTCTCTGCATCATGGCTACTGTTGTAGCTTTATGCTTCTTATTAATCTTGTATGGCTGTGGGTCATAGTCATGCAGCTTATATTATAGGTGAAGGCTGAGACAACGCAGTTCGGGTCCATATTCTTCTGTGTAACAACAAGACTGTTCACCCATTCTGTGGGCTCATTGACAGGAGTTATCACTGCTACTGAGGAAGGGCAGGGACTTAAAACGGGGGTCCAGAGCTACTACAGTGTGGAAGAGATCTTCAAGGCCTGTGTAGCTCGTGAACTATCACTGAGGTGCCCGTAAAATTTAGTGATAACGTTACGCTTTGTGTGTGGCAGCTGCATGCTCCTGCTCGTTGTTGTGAGGCTTGAAAAGTTGTTGGTCGAGGTTTGTCGTGCTACCAGTGTACTTCGGAGGTGCGCTGCATAGCTTACAAATACAGTAGCGTGGCTTTTGTCGAGTTTTCCGTCCTTCTAGTGAAACCCGAAAACGTTCCACACTTTAGAGTTTTGTCTGGCTGATGTGTTGAAAATCTTTCGCGGTGACTCGCTAGCGCAGCTACTATTTACATCCATGCTCGTCCAAGTACTTGGTGAGCTACGGCACATGCGTGAGAATAGCTTCGCTCTCGCGTTGTTTTAGAAACGCATTGTAAACCCAGCAAGTCTCGCGATACCTGGTCCGTGTCTTTTCAACCGGTTCATCTCTGAATTTGTGGCTGGTTGCTGTCGGTTTACGTGGCTGCTACCGATGCAACCACATTGCTAGCTTGTCAAACCGGATATCCGGTCGAATCGGTTAATCTATAACAAGCCTAGTTTCAGTTCATCTTACAAGCTCTGTGCAGAACTACCTCAATGCATTTTTTTTAAATAAACATGTGAAGTACAATGATGGCTGACAGTGTTTTTCAAAAATTTCAACTCTTGTACAGTGTTTCAACACAAATTATATAAATAACAGCTTACACTCTATAAATCTAATTACAGTAAGAACTTTGAGGTGCATTCTGCAGACATTTATCTTTTAATAATAATAATAATGTCCTTTTCTGTCATCTGTGTATGTTTCCCATACACAGACGAAATTTGTCTCTGCATTTAACCCAACCACCACCAGGTGGTGCAGTGAGCAGCCAGAAAGCGCCCGGGGAGCTGGAGAATTAGGTGTGCACTCATAGACACCCCAAGGTGTGTAGTGGCTGGGGCGCGAACCCGCGTCCTTCGGGTCCCAAGTCGGAAGCCCTGCCACTACACCATCTTGGCTCGATAATACTGTAGTACGAATGTTTGTCTTTATATACTGTAGACCTTTTTTACCTTACAACTACTTTGAGTTTGGCAGAATATTTTCTAGTCAATTAAAAAAGTGCACAAACAAAATGGTTAATGATACATAATGTCATTTATTCGGTTTAAAAGAGGTTTTCCAAATCAACGTGAGCTATACAGTATCAGCACCACTATGTGAAACATATGTTGTAATATGTAAGTTGTCTTGTTTGCTCACGTCAGTGTGATATCCATTACAGAAAAAGCATAATCAAAATAACATTCATCAAATCAATACATAAACAGTAATGATATAGTAATTCATGCTCAAATAAAGAGTGCAGTGAATGAAAAATCATGTCTGCCCCATATTTGCAAAAATAACTTCAAAGTAAAGGTGGAACAATGTAAAAAAAAAAAAGGTTTACATCAGCTATCACTCTTAACTTCTATCCACTTGTTCTTTTTACAATTCATGCAGCTACTCATAACCCACCAAAGATGGTGACAGATTAACCAAGGCACAGCACACAAAGCCAATCATATCGATTAATGCAACTTTTTCTGGATCTCTACATGTTAGAAAATCGATAGGTAGAAGAGGGCCATTCAAGATTGTGTATTTTTGTCTTACACAACCTTAGACACGTTCAACATGGATTCTAACATGTGCTATTTGCCATGGTTTTTTTTAGTTCTTTTTTGCCGTCGGTTGAAACGTTCAGCTGCCAGATGTCATCCCACCATCAGCACCAACTGCACTCTGTAGCACACATCTTCAGTGATTCCTGGATTCAGCCTGGATCATCCTTGCTGTACAATGGAGCACGTTTGCCTAAGAAAAGAAAAAACATAATAAAATAAAAATTACTTAAATGAAGTTGTAAATAATTGGTGTGTTAATATGCATATGAATTTCAAAACAGGATTTACAACATAGCACCGGATTGTCAGTTGTCAAACAACACAAGAACAGTTAATTTAGGTTATTGTATGTGCTTCTTACATATTTAGTGTTTGTACGTATTTTTTGCTTTTCAACTTGAGAGCTAGATGTGTAGTTTATCATGACAGTGCTCTTGTCATGAGTGTCATGTCACTGTCATGACATGTCATGACAGTGCTCTTATGAATTTTGAATAATCAGCATAAACAACTCAACAACTGAAAGCTTAACAAGTAAAAAACAAATAACTCAACAAAAAAAATTAACGTTCCATGTACATTTTATGCAGCACAGTTAAAGGATTGTAATAATAATAATAATAATAATAATCATTTTATTTAAAAGCGCCTTTCAGGACACCCAAGGACACTTAACAAACCAATTCAGTTCAAACATTATCAGTGACAAATTGAAATATAAAATACATAAGGATTATATAATATAAAATACATTTAGTAAAGTTAATGATAAGCTAGTCTAAAGAGATGTGTTTTCAGGGCTGTCTTGAACAGAGAAAGGGAGGTGGTGTTTCAAAGCTCTGTCCTCGTGCTCAATAAACTTATGATTCGTGTAATGCCCTAATTCACTATAATCTACTGTAAGAAATATATTACCTGACACAAAGTGTGCAGAGCAAATTCGGATGTTGCTCAGTTTTTTTCAATCCAAGTTCTGGTTTAGGCTGGCAGCCACAGACGTCGACGTTCCTCTGATAATTGCTGAGTTACTTCACCTTGATTTGTGATCACGAGTGGTAATCTGTAAAACAGAAGGTTTTTCTCTCGATCTGACCGATTGTGGCAGCCATGGACACGACAATAATTCACCATTTTTTGATTTTGTGTGACAAGACGCGACGCACAACTACAATGGCTTTGAGGCTAACACAGCTATGTCGCCAAGATGGCTAACTTCCGGTATATTTCAGAGTCAGAGAGTCAGAGTCAGAGAGTCTTTATTGTCATTTGCACCACATGTGGTACATGTGATGAAAACGAGATTATGTACACGGGGTCCCAGTTACATCCAACAACAAATGCAAGAGAAAAACAGTAATAACATCTAGAATTAACTAAGAAAAACATCAACTAGTAATACACTAAGCCCTAATATAGTGGAAAAACATCATTATAAACAGCAGCACGAACATGAGTCTGTATGAGCAGATGGTCACAGATGAACACAGCAACAAGAAAACAGATCAGCATCAGCATGATGTGATATTTTGCAGTGTTTATTTTTTATTTTATTTTTATTTATTCATTCATGAGTCTAACAGCCTCAGGGTTGATTACGACACGTGAAAAGGGTCTATGGTACAAATGTTAGGTCTGAGCTGAGCTGCTACAATCTGCTGCCTGACCAGAAGTAGTGGGGCTGCCGTGGGGGTTGGTAGGACCGGGGGAGATTTGGTAGACAGGGTGCTTGGTTCTATAGACAGGGCGGGGCACCCTCCTTGGATAATGGTAGTGGAAACTCTGGTTTTACCCCTTATGTAAATCTGAACAGATCTTTTATTGATTTAAGAGCAAGCCAAACAAAGGCAATTAAGTCATTTTATATTACCGGTATATTCTTTTTTCCACTGAATACACAAGATGGTTGTTCTCATTTACTTTTCTTTGGTTTTGTTGAGAGAATTGGTGTAAAAAAATCAACTTATTGTTCAACACTACCGGTATATTCATAGTTAAAATAATAAAAAATATCATAACCCTGTAATATCTTAATTGGCGTGAGAAATGAACATTGATAAGAATTGCTCAGGCATGTGTACAACTTTGTGCCCATAGTTATCGCTTGTTTTACTTTGTGACTAAATACAATAAAAGACATGCAGTATAATTTGCATAGTTGCCTAATACAATCGTCTTAGGGTGACGTTTTGAAGCAATATTTGCCCATGATCATTTTGTTTCCAAGTACTAAAAAGGTTGAAACTAGAGTAAATGTGTCCAGTTAAAAGCACAGCATGCCTTTATTTGCCAGTGTTGAGTTTTATGAGTAATCCAAGCAGAGTTTCTTCTCAGTCAGCACTCTTGTTTTACACAACTTAAGTCTATAAGATTCACAGATTCTTTTTTTCTTCTTTCAGTCAAACATTATTTTCCCAGTGTGGCTTGCTCAGGGAGTTGGCATGAGGTTTGAGTTTAGAAAAAGATTGCGTGACACTCTGGCATTGTGGTTTTAAAAATCTTTCTGTCAAGTATTTCAAGGAGGGGGAAGAAATTTTGGATTCTGGCATCAAACAGAGCATTTGGTAAAGCCTTGTAATCTTATGAGTTCTGTAGTTCAGTTGCTTGTGGTTTTTCAAAACCTCTAAGAAAACATCAAGTGTTTGACTCTGTGTACATTTGGGCCTCAGGGGAACGTTCTTTGATTCACTCACCCATTGACAGCAGCTTAAAAGTGCAAACTGTTCCTACTTTTGTTGCCATTCTGTAATTATTTAAGCCATTAGATCTTTGTTAATTTCTCACTTTAATTCTTACATTTCAAATGTATTTTTCCTTTTATTTTGTCCCTCTATTTTTTTTTAAACTAATTTTGTTGAAAACTAAACCTATTCAGACAAAGTTGGACTTGATTTGAAAAAGAAATATATTACTATGAAACTCATCAGTTCAATAATGGAAATGGTCCATCTCAGAAATTGTAGTTGGTGTTAGTTAGGGGATCACCCACGTTCAGTGTTTTAATGGAGACAATCTGAGTAACAGTGACTGAAAAGCTACTATTACCAACACTTTTAATGTAAAATGGAGGAAATTCTCAGACTACTTTTTGTCTCAGCTTAGAATATGACAGGATGTTGGTTCTCGTTCATATTTAGGTAATTTCTCTTTAGTTTCTAGTAATGCCCAAATGTCCATCGGTTGAGTCCGTTTGGAAAAGCCTCTGAATCAACCTATTTGGTTGTTTCACCATTTGCAGTCACTAGCTATGTTTGCATGGACATAAGTTCCCAGATTAAACGGCCATTCGGAATAAAAATGTGTCATGTACCGTAAACGCCCCATTCGGATTATTTATTGTTTATTCAGCTTGATCCGAAATAATTTGTTATCAGAACAAAACGGGTAGTTTACGCTGATCCATAACCTGAATGGTGTCCATGTAAACACCTAATCTGTTCATTTATTTCCGATCGTGAAAAACTGACCTGACTGCGCTTGTGCGACCTATGTCATTTCCGCGTGGCTAATGCTAATAATATTACCGTAAAAACCCGACTATAATACGCAGTATTTTGGCTCATTTGAATGTCCAGCGTATTAAACACCGAAGAGTATTATTTATGGATTTTTTCCCATATTTTTAGACTCATTTTTCGCTCTGATTCTTCGTTTTTCATTTTTGGCGAAAATGGTGCAGTACCAGTTTCGGCCGCTATAGAGGCGCTGTAGGCAGCAGCCAGCAGAGGACTCAGAGAGTGAAGAGGAAGAGGGGCCACTTCCAGAAGTTTCTACTTTCTGTATCCGAAAAAAGCCTCCTTTGGTCGGACTGACTCTGTCGCTGCCCGCCCCTTGCTATGGATGTAGCTGCTATTAGCTGTGAGGTTCGCTGTTTTTGTTTGCAAGATACCACTCATAAACCACACCGCGGATTTTTAAATCCAGCTGATTTCACATTTGGTTCAGCTCAGGAGCCCGTCTGCTATAGTGAGGTAAGAAATATATTTTTAAGCGTTTATTTAGCTAAATTTAAAGAAACAAAGCGTCCGGTTTGACCCGCCTGGCGCCTGCATAAAAGTCAGCGAACTTTTTTTTAAATCCAGCTGATTTGAACATTTCGTTAAACTCAGGAGTACGTCTACTATTAAGTCAGCTCAGAAATATATTTTTTAAGCGTTTATTTAGCTAAATTTAAAGAAAGAAAGCGTCCGGTTTGACCCGCCTGGCGCCTGCCTAAAATTCAGCGAACTTTTTTTTTTTAAATCCAGCTGATTTGAACATTTCGTTAAGCTCAGGAGCCCGTCTGCTATGAAGTCAGCTAAGAAATATATTTTTTCTCGCAAAGAAATAATTGTTTTACCGTGTTTCCTTGTGAAGATCTTCGTACTCGCTTGCTTCTGTCGCCGCCATCTTGATTAGGGTAAATGAGGCGCTGACGCGTCGCGTGGTGATGACGCGTATTAAACTCCGAGGCGTACTGTGTATGTTTTTTTCTTGTTTATTGTTAATAATTGGACAAAGCGGATTAAACACCGGAGCGTATTTTCCTCCGGCGAATACGGTAGCATGTCAGGGAAGTAAAACTGGTCGGTGAGCGACAACATTTCTGCTAGAAACTTTTAGAGAGCTCAAAATGATCTGTATTACCTGTAGCTCAATCAGGGAGTGCAGTAAGTCAAAGTCAACTTTATTGTCAAAACTGCAATATGTACAGGACATACACAGGATTGAAATTGCATTTCTCTCTGTCCCTCGGTGCAACAGTAAACATTTAAACACTAAAACACTAAAACATTTAATAAACATAAGCATAAAATGAAATAATAAAAGTGTAATACTGTCCTGAGTTTTTGCATAGTAGTTTTTGCATAGTAGTAGTATGAAAGTATGAAAAGTTACACCAACACTAAAACACTAAACATTTAATAAACATAAGCATAAAATGAAATAACAAAAGTGTAATACTGTCCTGAGTTTTTTGCATAGTAGTATAAAAGTGTAAAAAGTATATCTATAAAATAAAATGAAAGTTCTGGCATTGACATTTGTAATAGAGTGACAAAGCAGCATATGAAGTTTATGTACACAGTATATGTATGAGGTAGTTGATATTGGTATAGAGGTAAAGTGGCATATGCAATAAGGCTAGTAAAAATATATATATATATCAGCAGTAGTGTAGATATAAAAAGTAGTGTAAATGTAAACAGTAGTAATAAATGTAAACAGTAGTATTGAATGAAAACAGTAGTAATAAATGTAAACAGTGAATGTAAACAGTAGTATGACTATAGGCAGTAATGTAATGCAAACATTAGTGCGAATATAAGAAGTAGTGCAAACTGAATGAGCACATGACCGTGAGTTGAGTGAATAACCCGTTTTGATGACACAGAGTCCAGTGTTAAAATCTTTGTGTTGTGTGGTAATGTGTGAAAGTTTTTAGTGTTAAGGCAGTAAGCAAACCGGAAGTATAACTTTTTCTTCTGTGTTTTTTTAAGGAGAGTTTACCACTCTGCACGTCAGTACTGTACTTCTGTTCAGAACAAAGCCTGCTGCATGTAAATGCTCGTCATGAACAGATTTTGCCCATGTAAACGATACATTTGAATGATTTCATCTGAAAACATTTCAATCTGGTCAAAGAATTTTGCGCATGTAAACATAGCTACGGATGGAGGATTCGTTGTAGGCTTTGTGTCTCCACAAGAGTCAGAACGGTGGGTGGTGATGTCTCGTGTGATTACCTGTTCTGTTTCATTCACTCATCCAGCTGGCAGCCTCACCACGTCACACATCAGAACTGACACACACTGATTACGATATCAGCCCCAACCCTTGCACTATGCATACATTAATTTTCTCTTCCTCTAAGCACCAGAATAAATTGCCATCCACTCTGACTAGACGTGAAGTGTAAAGCTCCTGTGGTGACAAGTCATGAGTTAATATTGCCTTTCATCAAGGACTGTTTGGTTTTCAAAATGTACAGTTCATCACAGATTCAGACCTTTCATGTTGTGATTAATTCAAGCAGTTAGATTATTTCACCATGTTCATTCTATTCGTATAGCTTCATTTATTAAAAATACAAAGCTGATCATCCTTCTCTGTACTACCGTATTCGCCGTTGTAAAATACGCACCAGTGTTTAATATGCTTTGTCCAATTATTAACAATAAACAAGAAAAAATCGTACACAATACGCTTCGGTGTTTAATACGCGTCATCGCCACGCGACGCGTCAGCGCCTCATTTGCCCTGATTAAGATGGCAGCGACAGAAGCAAGCGAGTACGAAGAACTTCACAAGGAAACACGGTAAAAACAATTATTTATTTGCGAGAAAAAATATATTTTTTAGCTGACTTTATAGCAGACGTGTTCCTGAGCTTAACAAAATCTTCAAATCAGCTGGATAAAAAAAAAAGTTCGCCAAATTTTTAGGCAGGCGGTTCGGACCGGACGCTTTGTTTCTTTAAATTTAGCTAAATAAACGCTTAAAAAATACTTAGCTGACTTTATAGAAGACGTGCTCCTGAGCTTAACGAAATGTTCAAATCAGCTGGATTTGAAAAAAAAAGTTCGACAAATTTTAGGCAGGCGGTTCGGACCGGGCGCTTAATTGTTTCTTTAAATTTAGCTAAATAAACGCTTTAAAATAGGGGTGTAACGATACACAAAACTCACGAGACGAGACGAGAAAATCACAGATCTCGCGAGAACGAGACGAGATTTTAACATTAGTTCAAGAAAACTTCAAAGATCGGTTTTATGCCGCAAAAAGGCTTTTATTCTGTTTTAACATGTATTACAAACCCAACTGATGTCTTCATTTTACTGATTGAATCTCCTTAGACCTTAGAACGTTCAACTTTGTTTAAAAAAATAGATATTCACGCAGGACTTTCCAAAACTGACTCTGCAGCCGTCACTCACCAGTGTTGCCAGATTGGGCGGTTCACCGCGATTTTCCTTCTGACTTTTGCGGGTAGAGATTGCTTTGGGTGGGTGGGACTCTATCTGGCAACACCGGTCACACCGGTGTTTACACGCGTGTCTTTACATTCGGGGCAGCGTCGGCAGCGCCGTTACCCTCCATCAATGTAGAGGCGTCTGCGGCACCCTCCATCAGTAGTTGGGGCGTCTTCTATAGCAACTTCATCCGGCGAAGCCATGCTGTCCGTGACGCTGACTTGCTAGGGGCTCTGCTAGCATTAGCATTAGCATCTCGCGAGACAACGTTACCTCTCAACGAGAGATATCGCGGGAGTTTAATATCGCGAGATCTCGTACAACGAGATCTCGTTACACCCCTACTTTAAAAATATATATTTCTTAGCTGACTTTATAGAAGACGTGCTCCTGAGCTTAACGAAATGTTCAAATTGGCTGGATTTAAAAAAAAAAGTTAGCCGAATTTTAGGCAGGCGGTTCGGACCGGACGCTTTGTTTCTTTAAATTTAGCTAAATAAACGCTTAAAAAAATATATTTCTTACCTGACTTTATAGCAGACAGTTCCCTGAGCTCAACCAAATGGGAAATCAGCTGCATTTAAAAATCTGCGGTGTGGTTTATGAGTTACGGTATCTTGCTAACAAAAACGGCTACATCCATAGCAAGGGGCGGGCAGCAACAGAGTCAGTCCGACCAGAGGAGGCTTTTTTCGGACACATGAGCTGGAAACGTCTGGAAGTGGCTCTCTTCCTCTTCGCTCTCCGAGTCCTCTGCTGCTGCCCATAGCGCCCATAGCGGCCGAAACTGGTACTGCACAATTTTTGCCCAAAATGTAAAACGGCTAATCAGAGCGAAAAATGGGTCTACAAATATGGGAAAAAATCCATAAATGATACGCTTCTGTGTTTCATACACAGGACATTCAAATGAGCAAAAAAAAACGCGTATTATAGACCCGTTTTTACGGTAATAACACTACCATAATCAATAAAAATTGCATTCACACTAAAACTTCATATGCAACATCCTGCTTCCGGGAGTGAATGCGTGCGCATCTAGCTGCAGCTGCTCCTCGTACTTTTTTCATGTTTTGTTTTATTCAGTACTTTCTGCTGTTTTTTCACCGATCCTTGCCCGGGCATTTCTACTCATCAACAAACATGGATTTTACTTAGATTTACCTGCTGCCTGCTCTCGTCTGGACTCTGCTGCTTCTCATCCACCACCACCCAGCGTCTGGCCTGCTCCATTATTCAGCCGTGGAGCTCCTTCGTCTTCGTTTCCTACCGGCCGCGCCGCCTGTACTCCCTCTTGAGGAAATTGCCTTCCATCCTCGTCGAAGATACATCCACCGGGGCTCGCGCCGTCGACTCAACGCTGACAAGGCTCATCCCATAACCTCCATCTGGTCTGACTCTCGCCATTCTTCACGCCGCAATGCTCGGACCGCTAACAGCAGCACGTTAGCCAACCTAGCTCGGTCAGCTAACGCTCCGGTCACTACTTCCGCCTCTTCTGTAAAGTTTGGACTTCTGAACGTTCGCTCCCTCACGGGCAAAGGTCAGCTTATTCATGATCTAATATCTGACCGAAAACTGGATTTCATCTGTTTAACAGAAACGTGGCAACAACAAAACGACTTTTTTAATCTGAACGAGTTTACTCCTCCTGGGTTTGTTTGCATCGCCAAGGCCCGCACCTCGGCCCGTGGAGGAGGTCTCGCGATAATTCACCGCGAGAACTGGAAGGTCACTCCGGTTCACACACCTCCCTCCTCCTCCTTTGAGCACACTGTGTGCCTGCTCGCTGGCCCCATTCCAACTGTGGTGGCCACAATCTACCGCCCGCCAAAAGTTAACAGCTCCTTCATGAATGACTTTGCTGCATTAATGGCTCATCTAACAGCTCTTTCACCCAATGTCATC
>JBBPBX010046750.1:0-26460 GCA_038048925.1 Garcialebias charrua | reverse complement strand
GACGCACGAGCGGTGGAAGTGGGGGCTCATCCTGGAGGTGGCAGAGCTCCAGAGATGAGGAGGCCGGGTTGGCGCGACGCGTGTCCGGGCAGGAGAGCCTCCGTCGGACGCACGAGCGGTGAAAGCTCATCCTGGAGGTGGCAGAGCTCTAGAGATGAGGAGGCCGGGGTGGCGCGGAGCGTGTCCGAGGAGGGTGGCCCTTCGTCGGACGCACGAGCGGTGGAAGTGGGGACTCATCCTGGAGGTGGCAGAGCTCCAGAGGTGAGGACGCCGGGGTGGCGTGGAGCGTGTCCGAGGAGGGTGGCCCTTCTTCGGACGCACGAGCGGTGGAAGTGGGGGCTCATCCTGGAGGTGGCAGAGCTCCAGAGATGAGGAGGCCGGGTTGGCGCGACGCGTGTCCGGGCAGGAGAGCCTCCGTCGGACGCACGAGCGGTGAAAGCTCATCCTGGAGGTGGCAGAGCTCTAGAGATGAGGAGGCCGGGGTGGCGCGGAGCGTGTCCGAGGAGGGTGGCCCTTCGTCGGACGCACGAGCGGTGGAAGTGGGGACTCATCCTGGAGGTGGCAGAGCTCCAGAGGTGAGGACGCCGGGGTGGCGTGGAGCGTGTCCGAGGAGGGTGGCCCTTCTTCGGACGCACGAGCGGTGGAAGTGGGGGCTCATCCTGGAGGTGGCAGAGCTCCAGAGATGAGGAGGCCGGGTTGGCGCGACGCGTGTCCGGGCAGGAGAGCCTCCGTCGGACGCACGAGCGGTGAAAGCTCATCCTGGAGGTGGCAGAGCTCTAGAGATGAGGAGGCCGGGGTGGCGCGGAGCGTGTCCGAGGAGGGTGGCCCTTCGTCGGACGCACGAGCGGTGGAAGTGGGGACTCATCCTGGAGGTGGCAGAGCTCCAGAGGTGAGGACGCCGGGGTGGCGTGGAACGTGTCCGAGGAGGGTGGCCCTTCTTCGGACGCACGAGCGGTGGAAGTGGGGCTCATCCTGGAGGTGGCAGAGCTCCAGAGATGAGGAGGCCGGGTTGGCGCGACGCGTGTCCGGGCAGGAGAGCCTCCGTCGGACGCACGAGCGGTGAAAGCTCATCCTGGAGGTGGCAGAGCTCCAGAGATGAGGAGGCCGGGTTGGCACGGAGCGTGTCCGAGCAGGAGAGCCTCTGTCGGACGCACGAGCTGTGAACTGTGGGCGCTCATCCTGGAGGTGGCAGAGCTCCAGAGATGAGGAGGCCGGGTTGGCGCGACGCGTGTCCGAGCAGGAGAGCCTCTGTCGGACGCACGAGCTGTGAACTGTGGGCGCTCATCCTGGAGGTGGCAGAGCTCCAGAGATGAGGAGGCCGGGTTGGCGCGACGCGTGTCCGAGCAGGAGAGTCTCTGTCGGACGCACGAGCTGTGAACTGTGGGCGCTCATCCTGGAGGTGACAGAGCTCCAGAGATGAGGAGGCCGGGTTGGCGCGACGCGTGTCCGAGCAGGAGAGCCTCTGTCGGACGCACGAGCTGTGAACTGTGGGCGTTCATCCTGGAGGTGGCAGAGCTCCAGAGATGAGGAGGCCGGGTTGGCGCGGAGCGTGTCCGAGCAGGAGAGCCTCCGTCGGACGCACGAGCTGTGAAGTGTGGGTGTTAATCCTGGAGGTGGCAGAGCTCCAGAGATGAGGAGGCCAGGTTGGCGCGGAGCGTGTCCGAGTAGGAGAGCCTCTGTCGGACGCACGAGCTGTGAACTGTGGGCGTTCATCCTGGAGGTGGCAGAGCTCCAGAGATGAGGAGGCCGGGTTGGCGCGACGCGTGTCCGAGCAGGAGAGTCTCTGTCGGACGCACGAGCTGTGAACTGTGGGCGTTCATCCTGGAGGTGGCAGAGCTCCAGAGATGAGGAGGCCGGGTTGGCGCGACGCGTGTCCGAGCAGGAGAGCCTCCGTCGGACGCACGAGCTGTGAAGTGTGGGTGTTAATCCTGGAGGTGGCAGAGCTCCAGAGATGAGGAGGCCAGGTTGGCGCGGAGCGTGTCCGAGTAGGAGAGCCTCTGTCGGACGCACGAGCTGTGAACTGTGGGCGTTCATCCTGGAGGTGGCAGAGCTCCAGAGATGAGGAGGCCGGGTTGGCGCGACGCGTGTCCGAGCAGGAGAGTCTCTGTCGGACGCACGAGCTGTGAACTGTGGGCGTTCATCCTGGAGGTGGCAGAGCTCCAGAGATGAGGAGGCCGGGTTGGCGCGACGCGTGTCCGAGCAGGAGAGTCTCTGTCGGACGCACGAGCTGTGAACTGTGGGCGCTCATCCTGGAGGTGACAGAGCTCCAGAGATGAGGAGGCCGGGTTGGCGCGACGCGTGTCCGAGCAAGAGAGCCTCTGTCGGACGCACGAGCTGTGAACTGTGGGCGCTCATCCTGGAGGTGACAGAGCTCCAGAGATGAGGAGGCCGGGTTGGCGCGACGCGTGTCCGAGCAGGAGAGCCTCCGTCGGACGCACGAGTTAGCGTTCCCCCTGTCAGGTGCACAAGGACCACAGGTTGTTAGTCTATTTTTGGTTGGAGCACCAGCACCACATCTTTTTAGTTGGAGCACCAGGACCATGGAGGTCTGGGCGGCGCGGATCTCTGGTCTTAACCCAGGGAGGGTGCTTAAGTGTGGGTACGCAGGTTCGCCTGGTAAGCCAGGTTCTGGAGGTGGCAGAGCTCCAGGGATGAGGAGGCCGGGTTCGTGGGGAGCGTGTCCGAGAAGGGGAGGGTGCGTGGGACACGAGACTTAAGCCCTCCCCTGTAAAGTACCATAGACTGTTAGTCTATTTTTGGTTGGAGCACCAGCACCACAGGTTTTTAGTTGGAACACCAGGACCACGGAGGTCTGGGCGGCGCGGATAGCTTGTCTTAACCCAGGGAGGGTGCTTAAGTGTGGGTCTGCAGGTTCGAACGGTGCGCAAGGTTCCTGGTTCTAGGCAGGGAGGGGGCTCCGGCTGGGGTTTTACCCGAGTATGGAGTACCGAAGGCGGGCATGTTTGGCACTGGGGGTCCGCCGGTTCTGGACCTCCAGGGTGCAGGTGGAGGATCTGCAGCCAGGACCAAGCGCTCCCTCCCTGGGTGAAGTCCCAGGTAGCCCCCCAGGGTGCGTACGGACCAGGCTTCCCCTAACTCTGTGCAACCCATTCCCTAACCTGTCCCCTAACCCCATTTAGGGACTCATTTTGTACGGCCGTTGGAAACGGCCACGCAAACCGGGGTGTGTTGCGGGGAAACGGTGGGTGGCAGCCGGGTCAGGCGGTGTGGGTGTATGGTCTGGGTCCCCCCCGAGGCAGCGCCCCATGATAGACGGCCAGGGTGTCCCCAGGGAAGTGTCCAGGGCCTGGGACATGTCCCCGGAGGAGCGAAAACAGCCTCCTGGGGCAGGTTCTCCGGGGTGTGGCGGGGGAGACGGTGGGTGGCCGCCGGGTCTGGAGGCATGGGTGTATGGTCTGGGTCCCCACCTATGCAGCGCCCCATGATAGACGGCCAGGGTGTCCCCAGGGAAGTGTCCAGGGCCTGGGACATGTCCCCGGAGGAGTGAAACGGCCGCCCGGGGCACCTTCTCCGGGGTGTGGGGGGTGAGACGGTGTGTGGCCGCCGGGTCCGGAGGTCTGGGTGTATGGTCTGGGTCAACTCCCAAAATCGCCGCGTGCAACGAGCGGAGCTGGCGAACACCGGAAGAGGAACAAGCTAACATTAGCATCGGATTCGGGTGGTCTAATGCTAAAAGGAGCAGCAAATTGCGGCGCGCTCAGACGGGTTTCGGTAAGTTATCTTAAGCTAGCACTAACAGTAAGTCAAATGAGTAATAAAAAAAGAGCTAATTTTAAAACAACAACACATTACAGATACTGGCTGTTACAGAGGGCGTAAACAGATCTTTGAAGGGCGTGGACTTCAGAACTCAGTATCAGAAACCGGTCGTTCAAAACGAAAGTTAAAAATGGCAGAATTAAAAAGGGTATAATTAATTATCTAAGAATTATTTTGTGTATTAAAATGAATTAATATTGTCAAGATAGCACACAGACATAACGTAAAAATTTTAAAGACCTATATGTGGTCCCCTTTAAGTCACTCTTTTAAGAGCAGTAAAAAGTTATGAGGGGTGTCCGTTTTGAACCTATTACACTCTCCCCTGCTTCAAGAGAGCCCTTTGCACATCTAGAACCAACTACAGTAGTCGGCCTGTCACAATAACAAATGTTGCTGGGCAATTAATTGTCTCAAAAATTATTGCGATAAATGATAATATTGTTTGGAATTTAACAATAATTAATAGTCAAATTTGAGAAGAAATGATGATTTGTTTGGAGTGTAATATCTTTTTTGACCACCTGATTGCAGTGTTGTCGCCTATTTGAACCAAAGGATGGATAGTTGAGCAGTGTGTAAGAAAAATGGGAAGGAGGACCTTAACGTGACATGGGCTGACATGGTGGATGCTCTGTGATTTGAGCCCTTTAGCATAGCATTTTTCACACAAAGCTTTCATAAAAAATATATACATTTTTAAATCAGTAAACAATTTCTCAGCTTCTTTTTGCAGAGAAAAACACAAAGGCAAAACCGTGAATTTTGGAGCTTCAACAAGACAGAGGTTTATTCCCAAGGTCGGCCTGTTAGCTTAGCTCGTAGCTTAGCTGATTTAACGATCCAAAAAACACGATTTTGGATGGTTAAAACAGATTTTAAAGAGAAAGGGAGGGGTCAGTGAAGAGCACCGGAGTTGGAACATTTTGTCGTCCAGTGTCTTCAGTAGAAAGAGACACAATGAAACGTTAAAGCCGATAAATGAAAATGAAGTCGATCATTTTCATTTATCATGCAGATTTATTGATTTGTTTATCGCGACAGGCCTACCAACTAGCACAAAGGTTTGTTGTCGAGAGTCAAAAAAGTCTAATGTCCAGTATACAGTACAGTCCATTGCAGTTGTCCATGTGAATGTCTAAACGTCACAGTCTAGGTTATCACAGGTCTAACACGCCCATACTGGTGGATAGTACTGTAACAGAGTTCAGTAAGGGACACAGGTGAACATCAGGTTTAACATCAGGTTTGCTCCAAGCCTCCAGTGCTGGTAAAAGTCATGTTGAGTCAACCTAAACGACTAGCATTCCTTGGAGGAATGCATATTGCCCACCATCTTTCATGCCAAGGCATTTAATGAAAATCAGCTGTCATGTTGTAGTCGATTGTGCATGATGTCATTTGCGAGGTTTTACCAATCTCATGCCAGATCTTGAGATGTGCATTGAGGAGGACTCAGCTACTACCGCACCACATTTTGACTCAATACCTGTTAAATGTGTTAAGTTATAATCACATGTGTGTTTCTTAAGACTGATTAGCTGTGGCAGCCATCCTGAATTTAGTTCACTCCAAAATTGTAAAATGTACATCCAATGATTACTTCTAAAATTATCAATAAATAAATAAAACAAATCAGTTTAGCAGATATCTTGCCAATACGACTGACAACCAAGCACAAGCATAAATTTCACACCCATTTGTATGGTGTGTGAAGCCCTGTTTTCAGAAGAGCTGGAGCAATATTCCTCCTAAACTCATCCTTAGCCAGCTCAGAGAAAATTATGCTGCATTTCCAACAAAGGTCAAGTCAGGTCATCTGGACGGTTTCTTTTTTGTTGTTGAGATGTTTTGTCCTTCATCCAAAGACTGATGAAGTCCTTTGGATGAAAGATGTAATGTCTCAACAAAATATAAATAAACTGTCTATATAACCTGACTGAACTTTGTAGGATTTTTTTTTTACCTGGATTATTGAGCATGAACTTTGATCTGCTGCATTTCTTTTTTAGAGTTTTTTTTTTCATTTTTACATTGTACAGAATGAACATGCATTTTAGATATACTCAAGAAAGTATGTTTACTGCCAAAAGTTTTACAACATTGGTAAATACGGCATCGTCTGTGTACAGTAAATGTTGCACATTATGGTACTGCTTGGTTAACCATACACATTAAGTATCAAATCCTTCTGAAAGATTTGACTTCTCTCGGCACGAAGTGACTTTTATTTTTAAAAACAGCTGCACCATGCCCGACATGCCTGTTAGATTTCAGTATAATCTTAAAAAGGAATAAAAGGTTCAATTAAATTTTAAAAATAGTATTTTGAAGCACATTCTTACCTGAGAAGGAGTCTCCACTCCCTGAAACTTGGAACTTTGACTTTTATCGGTTCTCCTTTCACCAAAATACTCCAGACTGTCCTGGCATGTCAACAGAAATGCATGTAAAGTAGTAGCTTCATTTCAAAATAATGGTCTCAGTCATTAACTATGGCCAAAACAAATCACAAGCTGCAAATGCACCTGTGCACTTTCAGACTGGTCATTGTCAATGAGCCATGTGCACACCATAGTCCCAGTGCGTCCTGTGAAAGACAGAATGAGTTAACATTTGGTATAAAGATATCCTGACACACTTGGATCACTAAACGAGTCTTTAATATTACCTTTCCCTCCTTTACAGTGAATAGCAATGACGTTTTTAGGGTCAGCCGACATCCACGCCCTCACACTTGCTGTGTATTTCACCATGTCCCTGAAAAAAAAATAGAGTACAAACACACTGTTGAAAAACCGTGTGTTTTCTCAGACCCTCTTTCTGTTGGTATGGATTAAAATTTGTGTAGCCTAGAAACATGATTTATAAAATGAAAAAAATACTCCCGTATTTTTCGGACTATAAGACGCACCGGATTGTAAAGCGCGTTATCAATGAACGGGTCTGTTTTCATACATAAGGCATACCGGATTATAAGGTGCATTAAACAAAACAGATAAGTCAAACTTTATTCAACTCATTCACAATAGCCACATAAAATCGGTTCGACGTCAGTAAGTACAACCAGAATTAATACATAAAGGTGCACCTGATTACTGTATAAGGTTTTGTTGATTTTTGAGAAAATTTAAAGGATTTTAAGTGCGCCTTATAGTCAAAAAAATTTGGTAGTTATAGTGTGAAAAAGCCTCTAAAAATTGTAACCATGTAAAGTGAAGAAAAGAAGACAAAAACAGAGGAGTCTTACTCCAATGAAGGGACATTGTGGTCATCAATGAACACCCGTTCAACCCTGTAGTGGAAGAACTTGGGGTCGTAGCCTTTCTCACCTGGAAACAAGTTGCTAAGTTTAAAGTGAAGAAAAACAAGCAGCATGTGACCAGGGGAAGAGCCAACTTACTGCAGAGGTTGTAAACTCTGTAATGATCTCCATGTTTAGAGTCTAGAAACCTTGCAACCTCCTGCACAAAACACAGGACAGTTTATTATTCACAGGGTGCACAATTCAAAAACTTGGATTTCTAATGATAGCTGTGTGCACGACTACTTCTCATTTGCTCCTACTTACCCTGATTGGATTTCTGTAGAAGGCCTGCTTCCCCGAAGACGGGAAAGACATGGCTATGACATTGTCTGGAGAAGTACGGTAAACACAGACGACGCATTTAAAAAAAATCATTATTATTATTCATATATCAGCATATTGCACATCCAAGAAAAGTTCAGTTCATTTTTAAAACACAGTCCAAGTCAATATATGAAAAAACTACAAACATTTCTCACCTACCTGTGACATAGGTAAGATCAAGGTCAAACCCATCCTTCTGGTAGCGCCTCTTGTTCTCAGATATCTGGGAAAGAAGGCCATCCTTCCTGTGTTACTGCTTTATGTTAAACCAAACTGTTACAATCTTACACACAGAGGCCTAACTTTGTCATTAACTAGTCTGAATCACTTCCTGATGATGAACCCACCATCCTCCTGGTGACTTTCTCCAGCTCTTTTTTCTGAGACGCCAGTCTAAAAATCCTCACAAAGATGATTATTCTCAAAAAGCGCAGGAACGTCACGACCCTGGCAATGACACGATGGAAAACACCAATATGAACCTCTCCTTCTACAGGGTGTACCAAATTTTTTTTTGCATTATGACTTACAATTATAACATGGCATGCTCAGAAGTTAGAAATTCGGAGGAAAAACATGTACCTGGGAATGAGGCTAGCACCTGACAAGTCGCTGAAAGTGTAGACCATGGTGACCGCAAGCGTGATGACAACAACAACGGTGTCCACAATGTTCAGCTTTGAGCTGAAGTACGCATTGAAACTAAAAGAGACCAATAAAAACCATAAAAATCACCAAGATTCATCAAACAGATCATAAAATGTACTGGTTAGAAACTGGTTGGATTCATTGGGCCTCATGCACGAACCGTTCGTACGCACAGATTTGTTCTTAAAGTGTGCGTACGAGTGATTTAGGAGCATTTGTGGCATTCAACAATGTTTTCGTATCCTAAGATTTTTTTCAGATACGAACAAAATTTACGTATGGTCCGGACCTGTCGTATATTTTACGAGCAGACAGTCTGCTGTCATCCAGACGGAATTTCTTTAACTTTATATTTCGTTATTTAGAAAATATCCTGAGTTTAAAAAAATCATGCACCACAATTGTTTTTGACAATAGGTTATTCTGTTCAAAGTCGAATTATAATTTTAAATGTAATAATGACTAACGGATTAAAATATTTAAATTAAAATCAATTTGTTATCAATGCCGTTTTCTAACACTACAATATTAATATGAAGATCTCAAACTAAAACCAACTTAAATTATGAATTAATTAAGTTTAATTTGTCTCGGTAACGCAGACTTTACCTTGACCTCCTCCTGTTGCAGTCATAGAGCTCCGATAGCTCAATGAGATGAGCGTTGCCTCTCCGTTCCGAACCTTATGGGTTCAATTCCCACATGGGACAACGTTTTTTTTTCTTCTGCTTTTAATTCATTCCAGATTTAAAAAACACAAGAAAACTATTTACAATACAACAAGAAATAAAGCATAAAGTCTTTTTAATCTGGAATGAATAAATAATCTAAAGAAAGAAGGAAAAAAAAATACAGTATTCTCCGGCGTATAAGTCGCACTTTTTTGCCTACATTTCTAAGCCCTGCGACTTATAGGCCGGTGCGACTTATACGTCGATTTTTCCAATATTTTGGTCATAATTTGACTTTGGTCAAAAACTCCAAAAATGGTGCAGTACCAGTTTCGGCCGCTATGGGCGCTAAGAAACCCTTTACAGTACCTACACTGTTGACATCTGCCTGGTCCAAAAATGGTGCAGTGACACAGAAGATGAAGACTTCAATGGTTTTGAATAAATAAATAAAAACCATAAAATAAATACAGTATCTGTTTCTGTCATCATTTTAAACTGAGACACGTTTTTTACTGTAATGTCAGCTAATAAAAATATATTTTTATGTGTTTATCTTTAAAGATAAATGATGAAAGACACAAAATATACAAAAATTATGTTCATTTATTAATGAAAAGTTCAACTAAGACACATCAAACAAAATACTGTAGTTTTTATGTGATAATCTTGTCAAAAGTCCTTCCAAACAATTTGGCAGCCAGTCCATTTTGGGCAAAACACCAGTTCACGTGAGGTGCGACCTATAGGCCGGTGCGACTTATAGGCCGATGCGACTTATACGTTGATTTTTCCATTTAATTGGGCATAATTAGGTTGGTGCGACTTATACTCCGGTGCGACTTATACGCCGACGAATACGGTAGTCATACCTTGTGGGAATCGAACCCACGAGGTCTAGATAAGGTTAGGAGCACCTAACAGCGCAATGCGTTCCCAGTTGCGCCACCAGGACGTGTGTATATTTTAAGGTCCACATTTATTATAAACAAACATTCTATGGCTTTAGCTGGTCCTTTAATCCCATGAGTGACACTGCTAATAAGGACAGATTTTCTTTTCTCGATCTCGGAGAACAGAACTTCAATCTCCACACCCGTAGAGTTAATCTTTTTACTCTTCGCTGTCATTTTATGAACGAACACGTCCTGCTGTCAGAGGCAGGAAACGTAGCCTTATATGGTGTTTTGAGGGGTGGGAATTATTAGGGATGTCCCGAGCCGATCACATGATCGGAAATCGGTCCCGATCACGTGATTTCAGACTCGACTCGAATCGGGCGTTACACACCGATCAGGGATCGGATATATATGTGTATATTTATTCTAAACACAAACGGGAATATTATATTAACTGTATGTTGTGTTACAGAGTCAAATTGTCTCGAAACAAAACGTGCACAATATTTTTGCAGCAGCGCCTGCCGTAAAGCAGTGACTGTCGTAAAAAAGAAGCGGAACGCGGCATTAGCTTTAAGTGGAGGCAGCGATTTATTCTAAACAAACGGGAATATTATATTAACTGTATGTTGTGTTACAGAGTCAAATTGTCTCGAAACAAAACGTGCACAATATTTTTGCAGCAGTGCCTGCCGTAAAGCAGTGACTGTCGTAAAAAAGAAGCGGAACGCGGCATTAACTTGAAGTGGAGGCAGCGATGTCTGTCGTGTGGAGATTTTTCAAAGTGGATGACGAAGATATTGCGTTTGCAAACTGTACGATATGTAAAGTGCGTATTTCAAGAGGAGGTAAGGAAAAGGCTGCATTTAACACAACAAACCTGATTAGGCACATCAGAAACAAACACCCGACACAATACACAGAGTTTAACCAGACAACCCAGCCGAAGACGAGCCAGCTCACGCTGCAAGAGACTTTATATTTATCTCATAAAGAAAAACATACACTTCCTTCTGTGAAGCCACAGGAGGAGAGTTAAGGAGTGCTGTTCAGAAAAGCATGTTACTAGCCTTATTTTATAAAACTGACACTTTAAGTTTCTTATTTGTTTACATGCCTGCTCAGTATTTTAAGTTGAGCTGCTTATTTTAAATTAGACATTTTTATTTCATACTGTTGCACTAAACTTCATTGTGAAGAATTTATTTCTTATTACTTGATTGTTCAAGCTACCTCACAGCCTTATTTTATAAAACAGACACTTTTAAGTTTCTTATTTGTTTACATGGCTGCTGAGTATTTTAAGTTGAGCTGCTTATTTTAAATTAGACATTTTTATTTCATACTGTTGCACTAAACTTCAATGTGAAGAATTTTTTTTAAAGCTTATTACGGTACTTGATTGTTCAATCTACCTCAAAGAAGTACTCTGTTAAATGTTCAGGTAAATAAAATAAAAATTAAGGGACATCTGGATCTGTTTCTTTTTTTTCTCTTCATTTTAAAAATGTATTTTAGAAGTATCGGATCGGGATTCGAAATCGGCCAATTCTCAAATTAAAGGACTCGGACTCGGACTCTGGGTCAAAAAACAATGGCCCTCATTCACGAACCGTTCGTACGCACAGATTTGTTCTTAAACTGTGCGTACGAGTGATTTAGGATCATTTGTGGCATTCAACAATGTTTTCGTATCCTACGATTTTCTTCAGATACGAACAAAATTTACGAGTGGTCCGGACCTGTCGTATAATTTAGGAGCGTCAGTCTGCTGTCATCCAGACGGATCTTCTCCACGAATAACTTCATATTTCGTTATTTAGAAAATATTTTGGGTTTAAAAAAATCACGCACCATAATTATTCTTGACAATAGGTTATTCTGTTTGAATTATAATTATAATTTTAAGTGTAATTTGGTGTGTCGCGCAGGCTTCAGTGAGTCGTGCGCTCCCCTTGGTCATCAAAGCCGCTCCTCATATTAACACCCAGGTACATAAAATCCCCATACACCGCCGCAGAACAAGTACGAATTAAGACTGATCTTGTGCCAAACACCATCGGAGCAATAGATTATTATATCTGATTCGAAATATAACCTGCAGAATGTGGTTGCGCGCATGACCCATTTGTGCTGCAAAACATGTTGGCACGCGTCTTGCAGCGTGGCATTTATTGTCCACCATCTCAGACTATTCCTTGATCTCCTCCTGTCCGTGCTGCGGCGAGACGTTTGTTTGAAGCCATTTTCAGATCAAACCATTTATTCTTGATTTCTGATACTGTACGACCCACGGGAGACATATGCACTACAATATTAATATGAAGTTAACTGTAGTCTCGAGACATTTTAAAATGCTTCTGTTCAAAAACACATCCGACACTTGCGGGGGGGGGGGGGTAGCGGTGCGCCACGGCTCTTCTGAATAAGTGAAACTATAATGTAACACAGTACACTAAAATTAAAGATATTTGACCATCCGACACTTGCGGGGGGGTGGGGGGGTAGCCACAGCGCGACTGAGAGCAGATCTCCGAACGCGTGAAGTTCCTCCTTTTACTTCTTGAGTTTGAATGAATGGACACTTCCTGCTGTCAGAAGGCAGGAAACGTGGCCTTATATGGTGTTTTGAGGGGTGGGAATTATGTAAATGACCTCTCCGCGAGCACGCGCAGGTTGATAGAACAGGTGGGATTCATTAAATTTACGCAACCCATTTACACACGTTTCCTCAGGATAGAAGAGTTTGTTGAATCTGACGTGGCATGTTCGTACGAACGCTTCGTACGAACAAAAGTAGGAGAAATTTAGGATAAAAATACGAACATTTTCGTGAATGAGGGCCAATGATCGGGACATCCCTAGGAATTATGTAAATAACCTCTCCGCGTGCACGCGCAGGTGGATAGAACAGGTGCAATTCATCATACGTACGCAGCTCATTTACACACTTTTCCTGAGGATAGAAGAGTTTGTTGAATCTGACGTGGCATATTCGTACGAACGCTTTGTATGAAAAAAAGTACCGGTAAGAGAAATTTAGGATAAAAATACGAACATGTTCGTGCATGAGGCCCATTGAGTTGACCCTGTCCTTGCATTCCGCAGTTCAACACATGGAATACATTTCCTGTACAGCTTCCTCCTCATGACTTCCTGTTCTGAAGCTGATCTCACCAACTTTCTGCTGACTAAAGGACTTGGGAATGTTTGCATAAGTCCTCAGAGCAAAAACCAGTTGTCCGGTGACACTGTACCCAACTGTTGCAAATGTAAGATGCGTGTGTCATTTTAAGTGTTAGATTCAGCAGAGCATGCTGTTCTTTCTGGAATTCGGAAAGGCTGAAACTCACCCTTCCACATAGACCCGCAGGAGAACATCAGCGAGGAAGAAGAAGGAGATGGTGAGGGACACAGCTTCTAGAAGGTTTCCCACATCTCTGCTCTTTGACGCCAGCGAGAAGTCCACAATCACAAGCACAAAGTCGACAACGATCAGTACCACTCCAAATACACTGCAGGAAAAACACAAACAAACAATGCAACAAGGTTCGTTCTTTGAAACTCATCAAGGAATGAATATGGCACGCAGCGAGACTCACCGAAAGCCAAAGGACATGACAAACGGAGAGATTGTTTTACGAAGATTGCTGTGAAAATGAGGGGGTCACTTTTAATTTAATGATCCAGAGGAGTTTTAAACACATTAAACATCTGCAGCCTATGTTGGTCTGTAACTTACTGGTATGTTGTGTCTGGCAACACACTCTCCTCCTTTCCATCATCAATCTCTACCTTTGCATCCTCCATCTTTGCAATTGTTCTGACAGTCAAAAGAGTTAAGACAAAAAAAAAATGCATTCTATTTTTTTATACACAGATATATATGTTCAAACAGGGGACAACAGGCAAACAAAAAAAGCTTCTCACCCATTAACTCCTGAATCTGAGCCTGGGTGAAAGTAGACAGACATTATGCAGGGAGGATTTATCCAGGAGTTCCTGAAAAAATAAACGTGTGAAACACATTGATTTTAGTTTTCCGCCTCACAATGTGTCGCACGTGCAGGTTTTAAAAAGTGCGTCCAAGTCGAAGTAGCAGTGTTTAACCTTTTGTAAAAGTGTAAAAACGTTCGGCACAGGTTGAAAACCAAAGCTTTACAAACAACGTACCTGAGTTTAGCTGTGAACACCTTCCGACTAATTATCTCACGGCGCCGTCATCCGTGAAATTAAGCCACAGCTCGTCTTGTGACTTCTTGTAAGGACGGAGACAAACGGCTCAAAGGTTAACCCGGGTAATGTTTTTCTATTTATTCACTAAATATGATACAACCAACCCCTTCTCCCACCCACTTTTTTTCCCCCTTTTTGCAAACGTTGCAGTTTCGTACTTCCTGCTCTTACGCATCTTTACTCCTTCACTTCAGCCAACTTGACCATCGGGGATTTGATTCGTGAATGTTTGTAGTTTTCAGTTCAGTTTATTCATATAGCGCCATGCCACAACAGAAGTAGTCTCAGGGCACTGAACAGAAACATTCACATACATTCCAACAAAGTTAATCAGGGGCGATTCTAGAATCTGCCATTTAGGGGACGTGCTTAGCCCCCTCGGTGTTGCCAGATAGAGTCAAGGTTTTCCAGCCCCAAAAATTGTTAAAAGCCACCGCATGTCACACAGTGCCCAATCAATATATTGTTATATTTACTGTTTGAACATGAACACACATCAGTACAAGCCAAGGTAATTTAACATTATGTGGCGAAACGCAACAATCCAGCTGCCCAGAGTTGTTCTCTGTAAACGACTCTGACCCAGCCACCACAGCAAGGTCCAGCGAGTATCCCATGACACATCACATACTAACATGTTTGCAGATGGATTCATAACAACCATGTAGAGACTGTTCCTATTTTGACCCTAATTTTTCTGATTTTGAACACCGATAAGACTGGTTTTAATTTTTGGACCTGAGCATCTTATGAATAGATTTTTCAGTCTTTCGCCCTCCTTGGATGGCATGTAGCTGGACTCCACCTCTAATGTTAAAAATCTTGGTTTTATTTTTGATCAGGACATGTCTTTTAACCCCCCACATAAAAAATGTTACTAGAACTGCCTTCTTCCACCTGCACATCGCAAAAATTAGAAACATCTTATCTAAAATGATGCAAAAAAACTGGTTCAGGCATTTGTCACGTCTAGACTGGACTATTGCATTGGTTTGTTAACTGGGTGTCCAAATACTTCTTTAAAAAGTCTTCAGTTAATCCAAAATATTGCTGCCAGATCTTAAGTGGAGTTATAGGATAGATCATATCTCTCCAGTTTTAGCTTCTCCCCATTGGCTCCCTGTCAAATTCAGAATTTAATTCAAATCTTACTTCTAACCTACAAAGCTCTCAACAACCTAGCTCCATTTTATATTCGAGATCTTATTGTTCTATATTTTCCCAACAGAGCACTTCGCTATCAGACTGCAGGCTATCTCGCAGTCCCTAGTTTCCAAAAGCAGAATGAAAACCACCCAATCTGGCAACACTGCTGACAATGGCTCTTGGCTTGAACAATGTGGTGGTCATTCACATCAGAAGCATTCATAACGTGGGGGGTGGGATCTGAGAGTCCTTCCACAGAACATTTTGGATAAAGTAGATGACATTTCATTCTAGTGTATTTTAACAAGTTGTTAAACACCTTCGTTTACCTCATAGGTAAACACTTGATTCAATAACTATTTTAGAGCTCGGCTCAGAAGTGGTGCTAAGTTAGAGGCGTGCAATAAGATGCTACAGATATAGCGCTCTGCTTTACAAAATCAGTTTAATGTGAACTGATCGTAACAAATAAAGACTAAACTTATGCAACCAGGCAACATATACAGAACATACAAAACAAAGTAAAACTAGCTTTAAGCATAACCTTTAATTTAACCATCAAGCAATGTAATTATGACAAAAATGGAGGATTTACTTGCAGTTACCTTTGTACAGATGAAAATGCGGTACTTCCTGTTTATCACTGTTGTATTCAGCTGCTCATGAGGTCGGCCGAAGGGCTTATCCATCTTTTACATTTCTCCAGACTCAGTTTAGGTTTTGGAAACGGAGTAAACTGTATTCCACTCTCTATTGGTGCCATCTGTGTACTTCGTTTAAAACATCTCTTGTAAATGAGTCCTCGAGGCTCAATGAGACTAAATAAAGGTTGAATTGAATAAATATGTCTGAACTTGATGATTGATCTCATGGGCTGGGAAAAGTCAAAGAAGTAACACAATTTACGAGAATTTCAGGATCACCAGTGAAGCCGTAAGAAATAAGTACCGTCTCCAGCCTGGGCAGTGCAGTGGCCAAGCTGGAGATGCTCTGACTAGTGGTGGGTGTATGGTGGAGCAGTGGTCTTCCTGTTTCAGTGGCAAGCAGTTCAGCACCAGAGATCAGATCAGTCATACCAAAAATTAAGATGCTATAACTGACTGTGTCAGGATAATGACAGATTAAAAAATATCAGAGTCAGAGTCAGAGTCAGAGAGAATTTATTGTCATTTGCACCGCATGTAGTACATGTGTTGAAAACGAGATTATGTACACAGGGTCCCAGTTACATCCAACAACAAATGCAAGAGAAAAACAATAATAACATCTAGGATTAACTAAGAGAGACATCAGCTAGTAATACACTAAGCCCTAATGTAGTAGAAAAACATCATTATAAACAGCAGCACGAACATGAGCAGATGGTCACAGATGAACGCAGCAACAAGAAACAGATCAGTATCAGCATGATGTGACATTTTGCAGTGTTTATTCTTATTATTTATTTATTCATGAGTCTGACAGCCTCAGGGTAGAAGCTGTTCCTCAGTCTAGTGGTTCTACATTTGATGCTCCTCAACCTCCGTCCCGAGGGGAGTGGTGCAAAGAGTGAGTGTGCTGGGTGAGTGAGGTCTTTCATGATGCAGGTGGCTCTTTTTCTGCATCTGGAGGTGTAAATGTCTGTGATGGTGGGGAGACTGACTCCCACAGACTTCTGTGCAGCCTTCACCACTCTTTGTAGAGCTTTCCTCTCTGCAACTGTGCAGCCTCCATGCCACACGTTGATGCTGGAGCACAGGACGCTCTCCACTGCACACCTGTAGAACGAGGTGAGGACTGAGCTTCTCAGACCGGCTCGTCTCAGCCGTCTGAGGAAGTAGAGTCTCTGATGACCTTTCTTGATCAGGCTGGTGGTGTTATTGCTCCAGCTGAGGTTATCATTCATGTGTACACCCAGGTATTTGTAGCTGGAGACCACCTCCACCGCAGATCCACCTATATACAGTGGGGTGTGGGTGTGTTTGTTCCTTCTGAAGTCCACAATCATCTCCTTCGTCTTCTTCACATTCATGTGAAGGTTGTTCTCTTTGCACCAGCTCTCCAGATGTTCCACCTCCTGTCTGTAGCTGGATTCATCATTATCTGTGATGCATCCCACCACAGCTGTATCATCTGCAAACTTAACAATATGACAGCCTGGATGTGTGGCTGTACAATCATATGTGAGCAGAGTGAACAGAAGAGGGCTCAGCACACATCCCTGAGGAGAGCCAGTGCTGAGGGTGATGGTGGAGGAGGAGAAGTTGTGGATCTTCACGGACTGTGGTCTGTTTGTTAAGAAGTCTAAGACCCAGTTACAAATAGAGGGGCTTAGTCCAAGTGTGGATAGTTTGTCTATCAGAGTTTGGGGGATCATGGTGTTGAAGGCAGATGTGAAGTCCACAAAGAGCAGACGCACGTATGAGTCCTTCTGATCCAGGTGGGTGAGAGCAGTGTGGACCACGGAGGAGATGGCGTCCTCTGTTGATCGGTTCTCACGGTATGCATATATACAGTACCTTCTAATGTACTTTTGACATAACATGCTGATCTTTCTAACTATAGGTGTCATGCAGCCAACCTAAATGGAAATTTCTACCTCAGGGTGAAAAGCAAGACTGAATATGACAATGGGGTAGTACAGTACAGGGGACCTGGGGAGGTTTGCGGTAATCTCTTAGACACGTCGCCATAAAGGTGCATCCCTTGGTTTTCTTGGAAACCGCAGGAGATATTTAAAAGCACCCGGCCTTAAAACAATGTGGGTAAAAGAAAGGCGAAAGAAACACTCAAGACATTTCTATTTTAATGGCTCCCTTTGTTTTATTTTTAATTTTGTTTTAAAGTATCAACATGGCACCACATTAAAGTCCTGCAACAGAAGATTAAAAATGACATACAGAAGATTTAAAACAAAAGTACTTTTTTAAAATAAAAAATTACAATATTTAAATGTAACATTATCATATATTAATAACTGTTGTGTGGATACATAGCTGTCCAGGAGAGTGTTTAAGGAAGGGGTTGTGACTAATAACTGTTCCAGGCTCCTCTCATGTGTTCTTTGCCTCTTCCTGTACAAACACTGAGAACAGATCCAAGTCCAGCATCCTCTCCTCTGCCTCACTCAGCCTGTAGGGAGAGACATCACAGTTGTAGTTTTTAGACTTTGGCAGAGAATGGCACCGATCTTTCCTTGGCTCAGAAGGTGATACACTGAAGCTGGAGCTGCGCTTGCGCCCATTAACTCCTGAGCAGGACTGCGCCTCTTTCAGCTTACGGGCCAGCATGTTCCTCTGGATAGGCGATGGGCCACGACGGTTCCAGTTCTGCTCCGCTTGATCCACGCTCATTTGGTTCGCTTTATGAAATCTGGGAAATCCTGAGGGTGGACCCCCAACTCTTGAGGCTGACTCTCCACCTTCTGGGCCACCAGCCTTTACTCTTGCTGCTGTGCCACTGAGGTCTGCTTCAGCAGGTTTCTTGGCTGCTAATGAGCCATTTGTGTTTGTTCTTGTGTGTTTGAGTTGATTATTAAGTAAAGAAACTGGTGTTTCCGTCCAAGGCTTTTTATGCTCATTTAACTGGGGTTTGACTTTAGCCCACTCCGAGACTGTATGCTCTGGAATGGGGTTTGAACGTTGTGGTTGTCTCTCCCATTCTCTTCTGGTCCAAACACTTCCTTCTGGAAGCATACAAGAGCCCACCTGCGAAGGACAATGTGAGACCACATGTTAATTAATTTCAACCATAGGCTGTGCAAATTTAAAATATGTAAACTGAACGCAGCCAAATAAAAATACAATAATTAAAGATGCACAGTTGACCTGAGTCCTGCTTCTTTCTCTGAACTGTCTGGAATGAGCTGGTGATATCAGCTGGGGTTTGGAGTCATTAAAACTTGAGGTGCGCCTGAAGTGTGGATTCTTATGGCAGGTGTTTTCAGACAAAGCATCTCCTCCTTGGCCTGCCAGTCCACTCCTCTTTACCATTTCCACCCAATCAGCGGTGCGTTCTTGACAATTTGAGCTCCTCCTACTTGACTGAGCAGAGACATGTGGACCTAGAACGAGCTCCACTCTGGGACTCAGTCTGTCTGACGTAGCTTTTGAGGTCTCCTGCGATAGCTCCGATAAGGGTGTTGCAATACAAAGATGATTCTGATTAACGTTGTCGTGCGGTCCCAAGGGAAGGGCAAAATGAGCAAATTCTGTCAGGGTGGGAAAAGGGGAGGTAGTGGGTGAGGCAGATGTTTCTCCCATGGTGTTAACGACAGGGCTGGAGGAGACATGGTATAGCTGTGTGGCCTCTTTTAACCCCTTCTTCTTCATTTCTTTTAACTGCTGCTGAGCCAACCGGTACCTATAGAGAAAATCTTGTAAAGATTGGGTAAAGACCAAATCCATTTGGTAACAATTAAAGTAAACAATATGAACATACCCAAATATTGGTGGTAAAACAGTCTGGCCTGTGGGAGACAGCCTTTCTGGGTCCTGTGAAAGTGACATCACCAGAGACTGCGTTCGAAAGGAGGGTCTGTCTTTCTGGGAACTGATGTCCCCTGATGGGCCATGACCATCACACACGCTGGGCCTTTGGAGACTGTGGCCACAGATGGAGGCCTCGTCTGAAAGTTTGCGCCCCCCAGGGGAATGCATGGGGCCTCCATGAACTGAGCTGCACTGAGGTGTACGACAAAGCTTTTTCCACACCGTTACCACAACGGTAGTCGTGATCACAGCCAAGCAGAGGAAAATACACAGCACCACAATCATGTTTCCGTCAAGGGGTTTAACTCCATCAGGTGCAGGGTAGAGAGATGTAGGAGAGGATAACTCTGAGAAGTGAAAATAAACAGTTATAGTCTTGGCTTATTGCTAAAAGCAGGCATCATAAACTGACAGACTGGTTTGAGTACACTGGATAATCTCTAATTAATCTAAAGTTTGTAAAAGTAGTGTGAGGAAACTGACCACTGCAGTCTTCCAGGGAGCATTTAGACTGCTCCTTCACCATTCCCGTGCACTGCGCTCCTCGTACGCCTGAGGGCAGTAAACAATCACGCACTCGCTCCCTCACCCCCTCTCCACAGCTCACGCTGCACACGCTCCACGACTGCCAGGGCCCCCAAGATTCTGCATTGACAATGAAAAAAAGAAAAACCAGGATTAGCACTTTATACGTTTTACTTGCACGTTGCTTCATTCTAACCCGCACGATCAGCAAAAACACTGGCTTTCAACATGACTGCTTGATGCTGGGGGCAGTTTAAAACAAAATGCAAACAGACATGAGACATAACACACAACTGAAAAATACAATATTTTGTATATTCTTTCAACCAATGGAGTTGCAGTTTTTTTATTGACCATTTCAGGTGACCTTACTTTTCAAATGTTTTATTAGTGCTGATTTTTAATTCTGCTGTGATATTAGTGCTGATTTTTAATTCTGCTGTGATAAACTGTGTTGACCTTGTTATGGCTTATTTAGAAGAAACTCTGGTACAGTGCAGTTTCGAAACATTATATTTTTCATACAGTTGCAGCAAATATATCTAGAAAAAGAAAATGTGATGACAACGTTTTTAAGGCTATGTGTGTCACCCAAACCATCACAACCAATCCGTGTAAGAATAAACCATACATGTTTAGTGTGTCACAATTGCTTCTTTTTTTTCTTCACATTTTATTTATTAATTAATCGTTATTAACCTAACCAGGCAAATCCCATTGAGATCACAAGCCGTTTTTGCACTGCACAGCCCTCCTCGGCCCAGCTCGTCCCTGGTTGGCCCAGAGCCCGGCCTGGCCCGCCCCCGCTCATTACGCATTGTGCAGAGAGCCGCCTTGAAATGGGTGGAGAGTTCTCTTGAAGTGGGTGGGAAGTTCTTGTGTGCGCGCTTGGTGTGTGTTAAGAGAGGAGACGCAGCTAAAAATATTTGTACGCTGAATATATATATTAGTGTTTCTGAGTTTAATTTTTGTTAATAACCGAATACAAATCAGCTTATTTTACATGGGCGTAGCCAGGATTTTCTCAGGGGCGATGCGTTAAAAGAAAAACTGGAACTACAAAGTGCAAGATACCCGTTGGTTCAGTGGTAGAGCGTTGGGTTCCAGCTTCAAGCCTTTTCTCGACTCGGGTTCGAATCTCACTCGGTTGAAGTTATTTTACGTTTGTCTTTTATTGGATTAAAAAAAAGGAGTTTGTGTTATGCCTGTGGTTAACAAAAACTCATTTTTTTCTCCAATAAAAGACAAACCTAAAATAACTTCAACCGAGTGAGATTCGAACCCGAGTCGAGAAAAGTCTTGGAGCGGGAACCCAACGCTCTACCACTGAACCAACGGATATCTTGCACTTTGTAGTTCCAGTTTTTCTTTTAACGGATCGCCCCTGAGAAAATCCTGGCTACGCCCATGTAAAACAAGCTGATTTGTAATCAGTTATTAACAAAAATTAAACTCAGAAACACTAATATATATACATATTCAGCGTACACATATTTTTTTAGGGGTTTCTGTAGTTAAATTTTAATGAAATTCAGCTTGCGCGGAGGTTGTTGTTAGAAAGAGTTGATGACTCAACACGCAGCAGTCCCGCCCCTGCTGCAAACAATGAATCAAATGATGAGCAGTACATGACGTCGAACTGGGCCCGGGAGCTCGGCCCGATTAGAACCTCCGTCAGGCGGGTTCCAAAACTCGGGCTGTCGCCAGCCCGAGAAGGCAAATGCGAACCACACGAACCCGGGTTAGAAGCCAGGGAGGGCCGTGCAGTGAGAAAACGGCTACAGAGCTCTTTTGCAAGGGAGGCCTGGGCCTGGAGGCAGCCTAACATGCATGCTTTTGTTATGTGGGAGGAAACTGGAGTACCTGGAGAAAACCCACGCATGCACGGAGAGAACATGCAAACTCCACCCAGAAAAGCCCCCAGCCGGAATTTGAACCGGCGATAGACAGTCTCACTGAGAGGAAGCAGCTCTACCAACTGTGCCGCCATTTTTTGACACAACAGCGCAAATAATCATTAAACAGCCATTATTCAAAATGCAAACAAGAAAAAATATATATCATTCACATATATATATATATATATATATATATATATATATATATATATATATATATATATATATATATATATATATATATATATATATATCCATCCATTTTCTTCCGCTTATCCGGGGTCGGGTCGCGGGGGTAGCAGCCTAAGTAGGGAGGCCCAGACTTCCCTCTCCCCAGCCACTTGGAGCAGCTCCTCTGGGGGAATCCCAAGGCGTTCCCAGGCCAGCCGAGAAACATAGTCCCTCCAGCGTGTCCTGGGTCTTCCTCTGGGTCTCCTCCCGGTGGGACATGCCCGGAACACCTCACCAGGGAGGCGTCCAGGAGGCATCCTAACCAGATGCCCGAGCCACCTCAACTGGCTCCTCTCGATGTGGAGAAGCAGCGGCTCTACTCCGAGTCCCTCCCGGATGACTGAGCTTCTCACCCTATCTCTAAGGGAGAGTCCAGACACCCTGCGGAGAAAACTCATTTCAGCCGCTTGTATCTGAGATCTCGTTCTTTCGGTCACAACCCAAAGCTCATGACCATAGATGAGGGTGGGAACGTAGATCGATCGGTAAATTGAGAGCTTTGCCTTTCGACTCAGCTCTCTCTTCACCACGACAGACCGGTACAGCGCCCGCTTCACTGCGGATGCTGCACCTATCCGCCTATCGATCTCACGCTCCAGTTTTCCCTAATTCGTGAACAAGACCCCGAGATACTTAAACTCCTCCACTTGGGGCAGGACCTCCTCCCCGACCTGGAGAGGGCACAATACCCTTTTCCAGCTCAAGACCATGGCCTCGGATTTGGAGGAAAGTCAAAGTCAAAGTCAACTTTATTGTCAGAACTGCAATATGTACAGGACATACACAGGACCGAAATTGAGTTTCTCTCAGTCCCTCGGTGCAACAGTAACCATCTAAACACTAAACACTAAAACATTTAATAAACATAAGCATAAAATAGTAAAAAAGTGTAACACTGTCCTGAGTTTTTTCATAATAGTATAAAAGTATGAAAATTTACACCAACACTGAAACACCAAACACCCCTAAAACACCAAACACCCAATGAACATAAGCATAAAATGAAATAATAAAAGTGTAATACTGTCCTGAGTTTTTGCATAGTAGTATAAAAAGTATAAAACGTATATCTATAAAATAAACTGAAGTTTCTAGCGTTGACATTTGCAAAGAGTGGCACAGCAGCATATAAGTTAATGTACACAGTATATGTATGAGGTAGTTGATGTTGGTATAGAGGCAAAGTGGCATATGAAGTAAGGCACATAAGGCACATTTGGCATCCTTAGATAAGGCTAGTCAGAGAATGCTGTATATGTATCTGCAGTAGTGTAGATAAAAGTAGTGTAAATGTAAACAGTAGTAATAAATGTAAAGCAGTAGTAATAAATGTAAACAGTATTAATAAATGTAAACAGTGAATGTAAACAGTAGTATGACTATAGGCAGTAATGTAATACAAACATTAGTGCAAATATGAGAAGTAGTGCAAACTGAATGAGCACATGACCGAGAGTTTAGTGAATAACCCGTTTGATGACACAGAGTCCAGTGTTAAAATCTTTGTGTTGAGTGATAATGTGTGAGAAAGTTTTTTGTGTTAAGGCAGTTCAAATGGGAGGGGAGGCAGAGCAGGCAGAGTGTTTAGCATTCTGACTGCCTTATGAACAGAGCTGTCTCTCAGTCTGCTGGTTCGAGCCTGGAGACTCCTCAGTCTCCTCCCTGATCTGAACTTGAACTGATCCTCATCCTGTCCCTATCACACTTGGCTGCAAACCGATCCAACGAAGGCTGTAGATCACGATCTGATGAAGCCAATAGGACCACATCATCTGCAAAAAACAGAGAAGAGATTCTAAGGCCACCAAAACGGATCCTCTCAACACCTTGGCTGCCCTAGAAATTCTGTCCATAAAAGTTATGAACAGAATCGGTGACAAAGGGCAACCTTGGCGGAGTCCAACTCTCACTGGAAACGAGCCTGACTTACTGCCGGCAATGCGGACCAAGCTCTGACACCGGTCGTACAGGGACCTAACAGCCCATATCAAAGGGCCTGGTACCCCATACTCCCGGAGTACCCCCCACAGAACCCCCCGAGGGACGCGGTCGAATGCCTTTTCCAAGTCCACAAAGCACATGTAAACTGGTTGGGCAAACTCCCACGTACCCTCCAGGACCCTGCTGAGGGTGTAGAGCTGGTCCAGTGTTCCACGACCAGCACGAAAACCACACTGTTCCTCCTGAATCCGAGGTTCAACTATCCGACGGACCCTCCTCTCCAGAACCTCTGAATAGACCTTACCAGGGAGGCTTAAGAGTGTGATCCCCCTATAGTTGGAACACACTCTACGGTCCCCCTTTTTGAATAGAGGAACCACCAATCCAAGGGAACTGCCCCCGATGTCCACGCGATATTGCAGAGTCGTAAGCCAACACAACCCCACAACATCCAGAGCCCTAAGGAACTCAGGGCGAATCTCATCCACCCCCGGAGCCCTGCCACCGCGGAGCTTTTTAACCACCTCGGTGACCTCAGCACCAGAGATTGGAGAGCCCGACCCAAAGTCCCCAGGCTCCGCTTCCTCAGTGGAAGACGTGCCAGTAGGATTGAGGAGGTCTTCGAAGTACTCCGCCCACCGACTCACAACATCCCGAGTTGAGGTCAACAGCACGCCATCCCCACCATAAATGGTGTTGGTCGCGTACCGCTTTCCCCCCTGAGACGCCGGATGGTGGACCAGAATCGCCTCGAAGCCGTACGGAAGTCATTCTCCATGGCCTCTCCGAACTCCTCCCACGCCCGAGTTTTTGCCTCAGCAACCACCCGAGCCGCATGCCGCTTGGACTGTCGGTACCTATCTGCTGCTTCCGGGGTCCCACAGGCCAAAAAGGCCCAATAGGACTCCTTCTTCAGCATGACAGCATCCCTCACCGCCGGTGTCCACCACCGGGTTCGAGGGTTGCCACCACGACAGGCACCAACAACCTTGCGGCCACAACTCTGATAAGCTGCCTCGACAATAGAGGCGCGGAACATGGCCCACTCGGACTCAATGTCCCCCGCCTCCCTCGGAACGTGTTCAAAGCTCTCCCGGAGGTGGGAGTTAAAGCTCCGTCTTACGGGAGACTCTGCCAGACGTTCCCAGCAGACCCTCACAATACGTTTGGGTCTGCCAGGTCTGACCGGCATCCTCCCCCACCATCGGAGCCAACTCACCACCAGGTAGTGGTCAGTTGACAGCTCCGCCCCTCTCTTCACCCGAGTGTCCAGGACATGCGGCCGCAGATCAGATGAGACAACAACAAAGTCGATCATCGAACTGCGACCTAGGGTGTCCTGGTGCCAAGAGCACATATGTACACCCTTATGCCTGAACATGGTGTTCGTTATGGACAATCCATGACGAGCACAGAAGTCCAACAACAAAACACCACTCGGGTTCAGATCAGGGGGGCCGTTCCTCCCAACCACACCCCTCCAGGTCTCACTGTCATTGCCCACGTGAGCGTTGAAGTCCCCCAGCAGAACAAGGGAGTCCCCAGGAGGCGCACTCTCCAATACCCCCTCCAAGGACTCCAAAAAGGGTGGGTAATCTGCGCTGCCGTTTGGCGCATAGGCACAAACAACAGTCAGAGCCCGTCCCCCCACACGTAGGCGAAGGGAGGCTACCCTCTCGTTCACCGGGGTGAACCCCAACGTACAGGCACCAAGATGGGGGGCAACAAGTATGCCCACTCCTGCTCGGCGCCTCTCACCAGGGGCAACTCCAGAGTAGAAGAGTGTCCAACCCCTCTCAAGGAAACTGGTTCCAGAGCCAGAGCCATGTGTTGAGGTGAGTCCGACTATTTCTAGCCGGAACCTCTCAACCTCACACACTAGCTCAGGCTCCTTCCCCACCAGAGAGGTGACATTCCATGTCCCAATGGCCAGCTTCTGTAGCCGAGGATCAGACCGCCAGGGTCCCCGCCCTCGGCCACCACCCATCCCACATTGCACCCGACCCCTTTGGCCCCTCCCATAGGTGGTGAGCCCATGGGAAGGGGGACCCACGTCTCCTCTTCGGGCTGTGCCCGGCCGAGCTCCATGGGTGAAAGCCCGGCCACCAGGCGCTCGCCAACGTGCCCCACCTCCGGGCCTGGCTCCAGAGTGGGGCCCCGGTGACCCGCGTCCGGGCGAGGGAACATTTTGTCCATTTATTTTACTCATCATAAGGGGTCTTTGGGCTGCACTTTGTCTGGTCCCTCACCTAGGACCTGTCTGCCTTGGGTGACCCTACTAGGGGCATGAAGCCCCTGACAGCATAGCTCCTAGGATCATTGGGACACTCAAACCCCTCCACCACGGTAAGGTGGCAGCCCAGGGAGGGGTATATATATATATAT
>JBBPBX010046749.1:0-26460 GCA_038048925.1 Garcialebias charrua | reverse complement strand
CCCTTCAACGATCTGTTTACGCCCTCTGTAACAGCCAGTATCTGTAATGTGTTGTTGTTTTAAAATTAGCTCTTTTTTTATTACTCATTTGACTTACTGTTAGTGCTAGCTTAAGATAACTTACCGAAACCCGTCTGAGCGCGCCGCAATTTGCTGCTCCTTTTAGCATTAGACCACCCGAATCCGAAGCTAATGTTAGCTTGTTCCTCTTCCGGTGTTCGCCAGCTCCGCTCGTTGCACGCGGCGATTTTGGGAGTTATCGCTGTTCCAGTCAAGACAACACAAAGTTCACCAAGTGTCTCCCGTAAATTAATCCGTAAGGAGAAGGTCCTCGCTGCTGCGAGGCTGCTGCGAGGCTGCAGCGAGGCTGTACAGTTGAAGCTCCGCTCCATCCGCCAGAAGAGGGTCCCGTTGCCGCCGGTCCCTACGCCGGGGGTCTGCTCGTTTAATTTTTACCGGCTGCGCGTTGGGAGCGATCGCAAATACACTAAAAATTGAACTAAAACATAAAAATAACAATTATACTTTATTTATAAAGCCATTAAAAAAACACAGCTGCAACAAAGTGCTGTACACATGAAATTAAGAACATATAAACAAAAGATGAGATGAAATCATGAAAAACAACAGTCATGTGTTTAATACAGAAGTGGGTTGAGCCTAACCAGGGGTTGCTAGGTGAGGGGCTGGACTCAGGTTGGGGTGGGTTGTGGCTGCGGTTTGTGACGTCACAAACCGCAGGAAGTGAGAAACGAACCGTTTTTATCACAGACAAATAAATCTACTTAGAGTAAATAAACCACTGGGTGCATTTCTTTGGCCTTAGGACTGTTTTTTTATGAAGTACATACCCAAAGTTGAGTAAAAAAAACATTAAAAAGTGAATTTTGCATGTGTGGTCCCCTTTAAGTATTACTAATAAATGTGTAAATGCACTTTCAAGCTTTTACAATATTCTCCCTCAGATTTATTGCAAACTTAATTATCTAGTGGACTAAGAGAAAAATCAGGCTGTCAGAACGTTTTCTAAACAAAGCAGCCAAACATTTGTTCAACATATCACTGCCATTTCAGAAGAACTGAAAGAGAGAATAATGTCAATATTATTAAACTAAGCATTGCTGCCATTCAGTATTAAATACTGTACTCCTCAAAAACTTTAAAATTTAAAGCAAATAAAGTGATAAGTTTTTTTCATGTCTTGAGTTGACAAAAATCTGATCTGATGCCAATAAAGTCAAAAGTCAAAGTCAAAGTCAACTTTATCGTCAAAACTGCAATATGTATAGGACATACACAGGATTGAAATTGCATTTCTCTCAGTCCCTCGGTTCAACAGTAACTATTTAAACACTAAAACACTAAACCATTTAATAAACATAAGCATAAAATGAAATAATAAAAGTGTAATACTGTCCTGAGTTTTTGCATAGTAGTTTTTGCATAGTAGTATAAAAGTATGAAAGTATAAAACATTAACAGTTTACATTACATGTTTTCAATTAATCTTTAAATAGATTCTTAAAGACCGTGTAAAGTGAAATTAAATGTGTGTTTTTAGTTTGTCACATGGCATAAATATGTGTTATTAATCACCCATTTAAATCTGACTGATTAAAAACATTGTTTACCTTATAAAATTAAGTCTCAAAAATCATGAAAAAACATGATTTTGCCTTGCCCTGGAACGCTGGGGGCGTGTCAGTGCGTGGGCGTGGTTTCAGCGCAGTACTGCTGCCTGCAGCTGAGCTGTGTGTGGAGAGGTGCAGCAGAGATCCAGTAAACCTGCTCTGTTTTTATCCGAGTTCTGTCTGTAACAGCAGCTACTTTTTCCAAGAGTTACGCTGTTTTTGTAAATAGTTTTCTTGTGTGTTTTTAATCTGGAATTAATAAAAAAAATTTAAAAAAAAGAGTTGTACCATGCAGGATTTGAACCCGTGGGGTTTGGGACGGAAGGCAAGCGCTCTAACCATTGTCCCAACCAGGCATTACAGATACTCAGCATAAAACGACGCAGTATAAAAACATGTTATGATTTGTACGGGTGCCCTGACCATTGCGACATCCAGGGAAGATGCACGAACGAGGCATAATTGATTAGCTAGCTAACAATGAACAAAATATCTATGCTATTGCTATCTGATGCTGTCTGCGATTCGCGAGTGAACGGCTCCACCGAGGCGAATTTATACGGCTGGAGCTGCAGGGGGTGGGGGCTATACTAATGAGGACCGCGTGACGAAACGCGGTCACGTTTAAAACACGCCTAAAAAATCCTGAACCAGAAATATGTTTATACACAGTTTGCTCTATAACTCCAAAATTAATTGAGCTACAATTTTGAGACTTTTTACTCATTTACAAGATTACAATTATGACATTTATAATGTTTATTGAAGAAAATGTTGAAATTCACTTTAGACGGTCTTTAATGATATCCAACAATCTACATCTTCCATGCCAAAGCATGTACAGTATATCTCAAGACTTTCTCACCTGCTTTGGAAATGTTTCTGACGCAATAAAATAAACTTTTCTAAATAAGAAAGTCGACTTTTTTCAACAAAGATGATCACTTGTGGATTATCCTTTACAGTAAATATCAGCGATGTTTACTGTAGCAAAGATTAGTTTAGCTGATGTAGCTTGTAGCGAGGGACATCTACGTGTATATTATTGTAATCACTTACTCTGCCAGTCACCAGAACTGTTATTAATATGAAGAGTTTGGACGTCCTTCACAAATCTTTTACTGATTATAAGCATCCATGGATTTAAACCTGTGAAGCTCCTCCGTCGTAGACACTCCTCGTGTTCACTAAATAATTAACAATATCAGAGTAACTTCTCAGTGACAACTTGTCTGCTTCATCTGACATAATTTCTTTCTTCACCTCATAGGGGTCAACACCGACCGCATCTATTTTATGCCTACCGGTATATCTTGCTCTTGGTCAAGAGTATCAATATACTGAGCTCTAGTCTGTCTGTTCGCCATCTTCCTCGAATTTGCATTTACATATGGCAGAAAACCAGGTATTGCGCAATACCAGTCACGTGTGTGGGAACTATGTATTTGCATCCTGAGTGGACGGAGGAAGAAGACAGAGCAGAACTCCTACAACTGCATAAACTGTTTCTTCTGATTCAGTCTGAGACCTGAAGGATTTGTGAAGTTTATTGAAAATTGTGTTGATTTTTGTGCCACGCTACCTGTTTGACCTGAATGTTGACACACTTGTGCTCCATGTAATTAATTAATCTTGAGTTTAACAAAATAAACCAAAAGAAAAATGATACATTTTCATAAAAATATCAGAGATTTCATTTTACATAGTGACAAGTTCACCAACTGACAAAGGAAAACTAAACTCCGAGCTGTCTTTAAAAACCGACTGAGTTGAACTATGACTCACAGAATCAAATGACTTTCAACCATCCTGTTTGTTTTTACTGCTGACTACCAGCTGTGAGGAGTTTATTGAAGTCCTAATTATGGTCCACCTTCAGCGATGCTTTCAAGAGCACCTTTCCAATATATTATCTGATTATCTGCTAAATGAAAAATACTTTTTTTAATTTGACTGATCTTAAAGTGAAAACTGAGCATTATGTTATGAGCCTGCCTTGATGATGCAACAAATCTGAAGACTACAAACAATTTAACATATTTGCCACAGTTGATGTGGAGTTAATGTTTGGTTCTAAATGATATTTTAAGTAAAAACCACAACAACTATTAACTGTCAGCCTTATGGTCAACAAGTTGGGATGAATTGTGTTTGTTTATTTGTACAAGTTTACTCAGCCAAATAAAAGACATTTAAATTACTGCAGATTTTTTAAAAAAAAACATTCTCATCAGTTTGCTTTTGACCACAAGTAAAGTAGCAGAATCTTCAGAAAACTCTTGTTTATCTTGTGCAAGTTTTGTGTGTATGTATGTGTGTGTATGTGCACAGATAATTTGACTTTGTTAGAGTAAGAGGAGATTGTTTATAGAATGCAAATGTTTCCTCCACCAGCTCAGAGTGTGAAGAAGAAAATAAAGTGAAAGTCTCAGAGCTGCAGAGCAAAGACTGAAGCAGGATGGAGAAGATCATCATCAGAGTGATCATCTTTACCAGCGCATGCTGTTTGTCTTCAAAACATGTTCATGTTCAAGATGACCTGAGCTGGGCAGATGCTCGAGCACACTGCAGAAACTATTACACTGACCTTTCACCTCTCACCAATGAACTGGAGGAAGAGGTGTTCAGAGAATCTGTGGGTGAAAATGATAAAGGATGGATCGGTGTTTACTGGAATCAAATCACCAGCTCATGGAAATGGTCAGGAGGAGATGACTTTAATTTTTGGAAAAATCTTTATTCATGGCATCATGGCTCTGTTGACAAAATAGACCCACCATTTGACATTAGTAAAAATGTCGATTGGACATGGGATAAATGGCTTCTTATAAATGGTGGACATTTGCACAAGTTCTTCTGTTTGAATCTGATGGTGGTGCAGGAGGAGAAGACCTGGGAGGAGGCTCTGGAGTACTGCACAAGAAACCAAGGTAACCTCAGCAGCCTGTTGTCTGAGACCGAGAACCTTCTGGCTACAAATGAGATCCAACAGACCAATATCACTGAACCTGTGTGGATCGGTCTGCGTTACCTTGGAGATGAGTGGCTGTGGGTGAACGGAGACCCTCTGGTATACAAGAACTGGACCCAAGGAGAAGAAGAGGACCTCCAGTGTCCAATGAATAGACACTGTGGAGCTTTAACCAAAAAGGGAGAGTGGGAGAACTGGGACTGCCAGAAGAAACTGCATTTTATCTGCGGCTGAAGGTCTCTCTGAGTCTCATTCTCAGAAATCACACTTTAATTTACAACTAATATAACTGGTATTTTTATATCTTTTATGTAATTAAATTTAAGGTAATTAGTTAAATGTTTCATTGTTTGTGTCAAATGAGTTTAAACATTTAGTTGCAGGTAAACATTTGTCTTTTTTGTCAGGAAGCTGATTGCCCCTCAAAATCTGCATTTTATTGGTTTGTTTGCTTTAGATCATTTTGAATGATTCGTATTTTAAAAATTAGACTTATTGTGTTAGGAATCAGCATCTTGATTCAAAGCGTAATTAACTAGATTTTAGATTCTATTTTTCTTTGTCATACATTATTTTTTGTTTGTTTGCTGTTTGACTGGGCTGAATAAATCTTCAGTGGATCAGAGATCTCTTTATCTTATGGAGCCTGTTGTTTGATTCATTTGGTGATTTTATACGACTATATGCCACGGGTAGTGATGACGTACTTCCGTTAAAATGCCAACCTGGCCCATCACTTCCGGCTCCTATCTACTGCTGTTGTTTTTAGCGGTAGCTTCTAGAACTATGTAAAAGACACAAAACGTAAAGCATCTGCGAGCTACTGGTACAACAAGTGAGTTTTGTTGTGTGCCGTTGTGTCCAGTGAATAGCAGGTCCAATAGAACGCTTAGTTTTTTACATTTAATGCCAGAGTTCATGGCTAACCGCAGGTAAGGTGGGAAGACTTAGCCTTTAAAGCTAACACTCGGGTTTGTAGCCGGCGTTTTAAAGCTCAGAATATTTAAGAGCCACCTTCAGAAACAAGAAGATAGTGGTTAAAAAGGAGCTGTACCTGCATTGTTCGAGTGGAATAATTCTCCCTTCCACTTCCATGACCGGGGCTTTGGGAGAGAAGCAGCAGCGAGGACAGCGAGGAGGAGAACACAGCAGCTGCAGCTCAGTAAGAAACACGAATATGACTCGACTCCTGCACTTGTAGATTTGGTGTTGGAGTCATGAGTGATTTGATAAAAGTTTGTAGTACATACTTTTAAAATAATATTCAGATTTTAACATATGTTTTCTAATCTGTAAAGATGTTTGTAAACTCTTAGTAACTTCAGGGCTGTGGCACCTCTGAAATATTCGCTGCAGTTTCCTTTAATATGAAACCAGAACTGTTTCACTTCACTTTAACATTTGTAATAATATAGTCGGTGATCAGTTTTACTGATTTACCTATACTTAGATGTAAAATTGAGCAGGGTTTCGACTGACAAAAATTATCATCAATAATTCACGGGTTCTCACTTTTTCAGATTATATTATAATTCTGTGACTAGGTGATGGGATGTAAAAGGCATGAAACATTAACTTATGTTGGCATACTAGGAGTACTGCCATTTATTAACAGAATCATAAATTACATCACACATTTACAACTGATTGATCGATAAAAATCCTATTGTTGGTGATAGATTTTGCGTTGACCACACACATTCTGATGAGTCTAAGGGGGACCCAGGACCCAGGAAAAGGCAAGATGGCCGCGCTCAGACCAGCCGCAGCTTCATGGGCTTCCAGAACATCCCCAGTTTTTAGTAGTTTTAATAGTGTTTTTGTACCTGACTCTGCACGTTTTTTGCGGGTGAATTATAGCCGAACTGAGCTGTTGAGAATTGGAGCGGATTTACCACAAGGCACGGCTGAAATCAGCAACGAACTCAAATCAGAGCTCGGAAGATTGGATCTGCTTAGATCATCTTTCTGGAAGCAGATGCGCGGAGGAAAGAAAAGAAAGCGGTGCTCTCGAGGGAAAAAGCGTGGCTGTCGAGCAGGAATTATGACGAGACTGCGGGCAGACGCTAAAACCGGGAGACCGCCGATGCCGGCTCTTTTCCTGTCCAACGTGCGTTCGCTCGACAACAAGATGGATTTGCTTCGTCTGAGAGTAACAACGTCGGAGGAGATGAGGAGATGTTCGGTGCTTTGTCTCACGGAAACATGGATCAATGAAGACACTCCTGACTCTGTTTATGAGTTGGATAATAAGCTATTTTTCAGAACGGACCGGTGCATCGAGACTACGGGGAAAACGCGAGGCGGAGGCGTCTGCATTTACGTTAACAAAGACTGGTGCACGAACTGTGCCGTTATCAGCAGGATCTGCTCAGCTGCTGTGGAGCTTTTAACAATAAGATGTCGGCCACATTATCTTCCCCGCGACTATTCAGCGATAATAATAAGCAATGTTTACATAGCACCCGATGCTAATGCCAACGACGCCCAGGGAGAAATTCATGACTTACTCACCTCGCTGCAGTGTAAATATCCTGAGGGGTTTTTCATTGTTTCCGGGGACTTCAATCACGTAGATTTACGTGTCATTCTTCCAACCTTCAATCAGCACGTTTTCACAGCAACACGAGGAAATAAGACACTAGACCAGGTCTACACGAATGTGAAGGGGGCGTACACGGCGAAGCCACGCCCACCGCTCGGGGCTTCCGACCATCGCTCCCTGCTATTGGTCCCTAGACAGCTCCCCCCACTCAGACGTCACAAGCCGGAACAAAGAGTGATCACATCGTGGCGCCAAGATAGTTCCCCCATGCTAAGAGACTGCTTTGAAAACACAAACTGGTCTGTCTTCAAAGAGGCAGCTACGAATGGAAGTTCAGTTGACCTGGAACTTTATGCTTCCTCAGTCCTGGGTTACATCAGTACATGTGCTGAAAATGTATCCATAAGAAAGTGTGTTAAATTTTACCCCAATCAAAAACCCTGGCTAAATAAGGATGTCCGCACCCTGCTGGCAGCCAGGGACACTGCATTCAAGTCTAAAGATACTGAGGAGTTGAGAAAGTGCAGGAGAGAACTGGATGATGGCATAAAGAAGGCCAAAGCCGCGTATGCACAGAGGATCGAGGGACAGTTCACCTCACATGATCCACGGAGCATGTGGCAGGGCATCAAATGCTTAACAGACTACAAGGGCAAAAGCAAACAATGCCCCAGGGACCCATCCCTGCCTGATGCCCTCAATAAGTTTTATGCACGTTTTGATGATCCAAACAGACCAACTAGCACCAGACTCAACTCATCACCAGACGAGGAGCACCTCAAAGTGACCGCAGCAGAAGTGAGAGGTAGTCTCAGAAGGATCAACCCTCATAAAGCTACGGGTCCAGACAACATCCCAGGGAAAGTTCTGAAGGAATGTGCGGACCAGCTCTGTGAGGTGCTGGCTGACATCTTCACCACCTCACTTTCACTGGAGTCAGTTCCCACCTGCCTGAAGACTGCCACCATCATCCCAGTCCCAAAAAGCTCCACAGTGACTGGTCTGAATGACTATAGACCGGTGGCTCTCACCCCGATAGTCGCTAAATGTTTTGAGAAACTGGTCATGTCCCACATCAAGACAGCCGTCAACATCAGCGAGGACCCTCATCAATATGCATACCGTGAGAACCGATCAACAGAGGACGCCATCTCCTCTGTGGTCCACACTGCTCTCACCCACCTGGATCAGAAGGACTCATACGTGCGTCTGCTCTTTGTGGACTTCACATCTGCCTTCAACACCATGATCCCCCAAACTCTGATAGACAAACTATCTACACTTGGACTAAGCCCCTCTATTTGTAACTGGGTCTTAGACTTCTTAACAAACAGACCACAGTCCGTGAAGATCCACAACTTCTCCTCTTCCACCATCACCCTCAGCACTGGCTCTCCTCAAGGATGTGTGCTGAGCCCTCTTCTGTTCACTCTGCTCACATATGATTGTACAGCCACACTTCCAGGCTGTCATATTGTTAAGTTTGCAGATGATACAGCTGTGGTGGGATGCATCACAGATAATGATGAATCCAGCTACAGACAGGAGGTGGAACATCTGGAGAGCTGGTGCAAAGAGAACAACCTTCACATGAATGTGAAGAAGACGAAGGAGATGATTGTGGACTTCAGAAGGAACAAACACACCCACACCCCACTGTATATAGGTGGATCTGCGGTGGAGGTGGTCTCCAGTTACAAGTACCTGGGTGTACACTTGAATGATAACCTCAGCTGGAGCAATAACACCACCAGCCTGATCAAGAAAGGTCATCAGAGACTCTACTTCCTCAGACGGCTGAGACGAGCCGGTCTGAGAAGCTCAGTCCTCACCTCGTTCTACAGGTGTGCAGTGGAGAGCGTCCTGTGCTCCAGCATCAACGTGTGGCATGGAGGCTGCACAGTTGCAGAGAGGAAAGCTCTACAAAGAGTGGTGAAGGCTGCACAGAAGTCTGTGGGAGTCAGTCTCCCCACCATCACAGACATCTACACCTCCAGATGCAGAAAAAGAGCCACCTGCATCATGAAAGACCTCACTCACCCAGCACACTCACTCTTTGCACCACTCCCCTCGGGACGGAGGTTGAGGAGCATCAAATGTAGAACCACTAGGCTGAGGAACAGCTTCTACCCTGAGGCTGTCAGACTCATGAATAAATAAATAATAAGAATAAACACTGCAAAATGTCACATCATGCTGATACTGATCTGTTTCTTGTTGCTGCGTTCATCTGTGACTATCTGCGTTCATCTGTGACCATCTGCTCATGTTCGTGCTGCTGTTTATAATGATGTTTTTCTACTACATTAGGGCTTAGTGTATTACTAGCTGATGTCTCTCTTAGTTAATCCTAGATGTTATTATTGTTTTTCTCTTGCATTTGTTGTTGGATGTAACTGGGACCCTGTGTACATAATCTCGTTTTCAACACATGTACTACATGCGGTGCAAATGACAATAAATTCTCTCTGACTCTGATTGGCGGAGTGAGTATGTTACACCGTTGAGATGGGTTGGTCACTTCTGGTGTAGCATATTTATTTAGTTTTAACAGAAAATCCCAACAGTTACAGTAGCTGCTCCTATCTGCTGTAAGCTGGTTTTCTCAGCAACGGCTGATTTCTTCTGCCTAACAGAGCGTCAACCTCTGTTACATAAGTCAATTAACGACACAACAGTAAACAGACATACTCACTATTAACGTCACTGTACATCTACTCCAACATATTTTCATTAACTAAACTCAAACAATGCATATACTGTATTTAGAAAATATTTTGCAGCCCTATTAAGCTGACCAACTGAACCCACACGAGCGCGAGCCGTTAGCATCATTACTTTAGCCTTGTGCTAACTCCAGTTTCACATTCAGCTCGGCAGTTCAGTTATATTGAAGCACCTTTGTTCTGCCATTCATTATCTATCAGAGGCTACTAGCGTTGTTATCTATATATATCTGTATATGTTGTTTAGGACTCAGCTTACCTGTAAACAGAAAATCACAACAGTTACAGTAGTTGCTCCTATCTGCTGTAAGCTGGTTTTCTCAGCAACGGCTTATTTCTTCTGCCTGCCAGAGCGTCAATGTCTGTTATATTTGATTTTTTGATTTGATGTTTATTCATTCATTTTAAAAGAACAATACAAAACAGTTTCATCATATACAAGAATACAAGTAGGATAAAATGAAAGGAGCAGAAAGAAGATGAAATCTTATTATATCTGCCCCTTATTTCACAGTTTGTTCAACCAATGATAACCTTCAAACTACATCACAAAATGAATAACTCTACTTAATTTTTCTAACTGTAATACACAAACTACTAAAATCTCTACTTAATTTTTCTAACTGTAATACACAAACACACTAAGCTACATCATAAGTACAACATAAGTGTAATACACAAACACACTAAGCTACATCATATATAGTTTTTGAGCAAGTCCTTTTTGACCTTTTTCTTAAATGTATACATTGATTTTGCATTTTTAACATCACTCTCCAGAACATTCCACAATCGAACTCCCTGAATTGAGGTAGACCGTCCCTTTAAGCTGGTTCTGAATTGTGGTTTGATGAATATCTCTGTCCCTTTGAGATTGTAATAACTTTGTCTTTTTATAAAATTTCTTTGGATATTTAAAGGTAATGTGTTATTATGAGCCCTATACATAACTGATAAAATACTATATTCTACCAATTCCTGGAATTTCAATAAATTTAGCTGAAGAAACAAGGTGTTTGATGGGTGACTGAAATGTTTTCTGGTGATTACTCTTACAGCTCTCTTTTGTAAAATAAAAACAGGCTTTGTAATTGTTTTGCACGCTTTTCCCCAAACCTCAATACAATAGATTAAATGTGGAACAATGATTGTGTTATACAACATATACAGAGCTTTATCAATTAAAAAATCCCTGACTTTATACAGTACTGCAATTGATCTAGCTATTTTTGTTTTAATGGAATTTACATGATGTTTCCATGTCAGTTTGTCATCAATGATAACACCCAGAAACTTCACTTCACTCACTTTACAGATCACAACATCTTCAATTTCAAATGGATCGTCAACAATTCTCTTTTTGTTACTGAATATCATGTAATTAGTTTTATCTAAATTCAAAGATAATTTGTTTAATTTAAACCAAGTTTGTATTTTTATAAATTCTGTTTTCATCATATCCAAAATCTGTTTTATGTCTTTACCCGAACAGAAAAATGTGGTGTCATCGGCAAAAAGAACACATTTAAGAAGTCCTGACACATTTACCAAGTCATTCACATATAAAATAAATAACTTTGGTCCAAGCACAGAGCCCTGAGGAACTCCACAAGTGATATCACGGAGGTCAGATCTAACATCATTTATTTGCACAAACTGTTTCCTATCTTTCAAATAGCTAGATACCCATTGTAATGCTGGTCCTCTAATACCATATTTATTTAGTTTTTCAAGGAGAATGGTGTGGTCAATGGTATCAAATGCTTTTTTTAGATCAACAAAAACACTAACACAGTACTGTTTATGATCGACAGCATTGCATACTGACCTCTTTACCTTAATTAATTTATTCAGATTGAATAGTAATTTCACGGATTCTCTTCTTTTTCAGTTTACCCAATATTTCTGTGATCTTTATGATGGATAAATAAACAGAGCCATTAAGTGACAATGGACATTGACTTAGTTTGATATGTCAAAGAGACACTATCATTTATTTAAAATAAATCAACTAAATTAACACCATTACACTTGATTGACATGATTTCACTTTCTTTCAATTCAGATACGTCAGCACACTTAAATTTAACACAACAGACATAAATACTAGATGTTAAACATATTTAGTCTGTGGGCTCTTTAACTTAAAAAATAGTTTCCAGCTTAGATTGAGAGGGGAAAGAGTAGGAGGAAAGATTTAAGAAGAAGTTATCGTGAGCATGATACCAGAGTGACACTTCTCATCCGACTTCTGCTAAAATCCAGGTACGTTTTGTAAACAGCTCTTTACCTTTTGACGACAGCCCGGTAAGAGGGAAGACCTTGTAGCCTTTCAGATGCACGGATCCTTGTGGGAACCAGTACAATACCTTCAAGCAGGGTTCTGGTTTACGTTTCCAACGTCTCCTGGTTTTGCGTTGGTCATCAGAGAATATGTCAGCTTCAGGCCTCTGACTTCAAGATAAACTTATTCCAAGGAGGAATAAACAAAGTTCTTGATCTTATGCTTGTTCGAAGTGGACTCATAACAGCAAGTCATCAGTCCTTAGCTGAAGACGCAGGTCGTTAGCTCTTGACCAAACGTACCCAGCTCTTTGGGAAAGGTTCACATCTCTTTGAAGTTCCCAGCAAACTCTGAAGCGTTCTCGCACAGTTAGAACTTAAAAAGCAGGAACAAAGAGAGGAGTGCACTTGCCTTATCAGGCCCAAGGTTACAGCCAGAGCAGAGGGAGATTTGTTTAGGAAAAGACAGAGAAGCTGGAGCCTTGTTCATGAAAAACAACGGATTAAACTGTCTTCTTATTTCTAAACAAAACAGTCGGGTCTCTGTGACCCGAGATTTCACCTTTAACACCGCAGTGAACACAACTCTTAAAGAATAACACAGCTTAAAAGCACACATCATGAAAATGACAAAGGTTATTCTTTTGATCACATCAGCCTAAAATCAAAGATAGAAATAGTCTCTTTTTGGTGACTATGTTATCAGATTATAGCTAAATGAATGATTTTGTAGTAAATGTCTTGCTTTACTGAAAGGTCAGTAAAGGTCATCACTGGACAGTTCAAAAACCTTAGTTTGACCCTGGGTAGGTCCATTACATCTCCCCCCTTTTGGAAGCCATCGCCAGTCCTTGGGGATGGGGTCCAACACGAAAGGAAACCTTGAACTGTCTTTGATCTTGAAGTAATCCAGCAAGTGGAAAAGAAAAATCAAAAATTATAATCCCATAAAGTTTTTGGAAATTCCATACTGTTCGGAGGTAATCCCATTGCGAAAAGCTTTTAATCCTTTGGAAAACAAAGTCTGTTAACTCTTGGAAAACAAAGTCTGTGATCCTTTGGAAAACAAAGTCTTATAATCCACAGCGGTAATTCCACAACGATTAGTTTTGTTGATTGATCAGCAACAATTGTTTTCATAATCAGCATGTAGAGGGGATCCCTCGATTGACGCAGAGGAGGCGACCCTTGGATGAAGGTTGAAGACCAAGCGTTGGAGCTGCAGGTCCCCACATCGAAGGTTGTTGGCTGGTTGGTTTCCAGTCAGTGCCACTCTGGTTCTATGTGTCATGCAATTATGTGGTTTTTTAGGTGGGCTTATGATTGGGATTTTACATTAGGCCCTACCTATATGCACCTGGTATGTAAGCTATCATGGTTTAGATCAGCTACAATTACCAATTAAGGGGTGGATCAATTCTGTAAAATTAGATATAGGGATTTGTACCTATACAATTTTGGAGGGCTTCTGTAACGAAGGCCTCTAATTCCAAACTATTCCTCCATTCATTACTTAGTTTAGGATAAACTAAAATAAAAATGAAATATAGTTTGATCTAAATGTCTGTTGTCTTTTAGACGAACGACGTAGGATTTGGTATTCCTAATAAATTTTGAAGTCTATGGCGAGACTCATCAAAATGAATAGGTAATCTAAAATAGAAACGATCGAATCGGTTCAATTTAGAAATTGTGAGACCAGTGTAGTTTATGGTACCTCGAGTAGCTTTAAACTACATCGACTCTTCGACGATTGAGATTTAACAAACGAACTGCATGTTGGCATAGTTAAATCCATATCATTCATTAACCAATGTTAATACAAAACCTTTTTGGCTGGGAGTGTTCAGAACCAAACAGTATCTCAACTAATGACAACAGTAATGACTAAACAACAAGGAAACAACGTTTCACTGCTTCGACACACTCTTGTCGTCAGATTCCAAAGTGCAACACACAAGCAAAACAGGTCTCAACTTTATGACCGAGGTCAAATTAAATCTCGTGGATTTAAACGGTTGTTAAGGTTAGTTTTTTGTTGTGGGTTTTAGACTTAGCGTTTCTAAGTTCAAGTTAGACAATGCGACTTATAGGGTGGGAAATATGGTAGTTTAAACCTGATTAGTTTATTTACTAACTTGTGTTTGTACGACCTTATTATCCCATGAAGTCGGTGAGTTTGTGAGATCTTTGTCTTTAGTGGAGTCATTGAACGCCTTGTAAGGTTTGATCTGATTTCGATGTACCCATTTAGCAATTGGCTCTTTGCGGCCTTTGCTGATTTTGATTTCGTAGACGACTGAGGACACTTTGTCTGTTATCAGATGAGGTCCAGTCCACCTGGGCATTAGTTTGCGGGCGAGAGTTCCGGTCCCGGACTCTCCTTTCCCGGTTGTTGGGGCGAACGTATAGTACCAGACTCTGTCTCCCACTTGGAGTTCATTGTGAGAGGCCTTCTGATCATAGTACGCCTTGCGTCCTTCAGCGGACCTTTCCAGGTTTTTCTGGGCGAAAGCAAAAGTGTTTCTGAGGTGTACATTCAAATCTTTCATGTATTGTTGTGTAGTGTAGGCTGTCGCCATGACGGCGTCACCTGGTTGGTACAACAGGTGTAGAGGGAGAGTCATTTGTCGACCGGTCATCATCTCGAAGGGAGAGATGCCAGTTGATGTGTGTGGAGTGGCTCTTATGGCCATGAGGACCAGAGGGAGTTTCACATCCCAGTCCTTGTGATTTGCGGCCACGTATTTCTTCAAAATACTCACCACAGTTCTGTTTGCTCTCTCTACTTGGCCTGAAGCCTGTGGGTGGTAGCCGACATGAAAGTTGGCCTTGACGCCTAGCGTCTTCCACAGTTCTTTCATCACTTCACCTGTGAAGTGTGTACCTTGGTCTGAGTTCACCCTAAGGGGAAGTCCAAACCTTGAGAATATATGATTCATTAACAACATAGCAGTAGTTTGTGCTGTGTCGTTAGGAGCTGGTAGGCATTCTACCCATTTGGTGAATGCACAGGTTACCGTGAGAAAATATTTATTTCCTCTAGAGCTCTTAGTGAGTGGTCCAACCCAGTCGATCTGGAGGTCAGACCATGGGAATGCAATGCCTCTGCTTTGCAGTGGTGCTCTGTGAAGTGGTCTGGTTGGCTGAAACTGGCCACAGACCACGCACCCTTCAATGTAGTCCTTGACATCCTTTTTCATTCCAGGCCAATAGGCAATTTGTTTTAATGCCGTCAGCGTGGCTTTATCTCCTTTGTGTCCTGCGGACGGGAGATCATGGGCATGAACTAACATCACCCCCCTTTGGTCATGGGGAACCACGAACACAGGTGAGGACGTTGGTCCATGAGCGAAAGTTAAGATGCCCTTGATTAGTTTTAGCTGTTTGCGCAGCTGATAGAGGACCTTAAGTTCTGGATCGGAATCCAGGTCGTCTTTAGACGGACTATTTTTGTTCGGATCGGTCAGGTACAGTATCATGGAGTTGATAGCAGGATCCGACTTCTGTAGTTGGACGATGTCAGGGTCAGTCAGTGCGGGTCGGACGGAGACTGCGTTGTCAGCAGGTCTGGTTGCGGCCTGTGCACGTGTGACTGCCATAACTCTGACTGAAGGTTGTGTTGGCAGAGTCTCGATTAACCAGGAGGGGTCGAAGGACCATAGAGGACCTTCGTCGGCTCCTTCCTTGGCTAAGGAATCTGCAATGTCATTGTAGTGCTTGTCATCGCCTGGGACTCTAGAATGCCCTGGAACCTTCTTCCAGTAGATCTGTAAGTCGTGTGATGTCACCAAGTGATCACACGCTATGAAAAGCTCTTTGTGTTTGACCACTTTTCTGTCGCTTGTTAGGAAACCGTTCTGTTTCCACACAGCGAGGTGACAAGCGAAACTCAAACGAGCATAGTTAGAGTCAGTGCAGATGACTAGCGTCTTGATGGAGCGTTCTACTACCATCTGGAGAGCTATTAGGATTCCTGCAATCTCAGCATACTGAGAAGTCTGAGAGCCTAATTTGTAGCTGAAAGTTATCTGTTCTTGGTCTTGGAGGAGGACTCCTCCAACACCTGCCCTACAGATTTTGTCGCGGAGGAATGAAGATCCATCCACGTACAATGTTGTCATATCTTTGCAGATATTGTCATCAAAGAAGTGGTGATTCGGGTCTTCGGTTACTGGGGGTTTTACCTCAACCGGCGGCTGGGTGGCTGGTACATCTTGTGTACACTTCTGGCAGATTGCCAAGTCCGTCCCCAGATGAGACTTCTTGTTTTGACCATAACGTATGTCTAGGTTAAAACTTTGAAGCGCCATGAGCCACGTTGCAACACGTGAGTTTGTCACCACACCATCTCTGATGCGTTCACTGTTAAGAAAAGTCACTGGCTGGTGTTGTGTTTCCACAATGATTTTCTGTCCACCAATGTAGCTGGAGAAATGTTTAACTGCCCACACTGTGGTCAGTAGAGCTTTCTCACAGTCTGAGAATCTCAACTCGGGGCCTGCCATCGTTTTGCTGGCATAGGCTACTACACGTTTGTCTCTGTCGTGTATCTGGTACAGACCTGCACTTATGCAATGAGCTGAGAAGCCCACTTCCAAGTAAAACTCTTTGTTGTAGTCTGGGTAGACTAAACAAGGGGCTGACTTGATCCTGTTTATAAGAGCGTCCATTGCCTGTTGCTGTTTGTCAGTCCAAACAAATGGTACGTCTTTTTTAAGGAGTTCAGTCAGTGGTTTCGCAAGGTCCGCATAGTTTTCGATGAATTGGTTCGAGTAGTTACACACGCCCAGAAAACTTTGTAGTTCTTTGAGATTGGTGGGGACTTTGAGATTGTCGAGGCCTTGGGTGCGAGTCAGCTGTGGTTGTACTCCGTCAGGACCTACAAGTAGGCCAACGTAGTCCACTTTGGTTCTGCACCATTGGCATTTTGACAGTGATATTTTAGCACCAGCAGTTGTCAGCTGATTCAGAACGTGGTCGATCTCAGCCAAATGTGAGTCCAGTGTTGGCTGTCTCAAAAGGACATCGTCCACGTAGATCAGTGTCCCACGCTCGTGGGCGTCTGGACATGCTTTGTTCAAGAAAATGTTGAACTCTGCAGGTGAGTTAGCGTAGCCAAAGGGACACCTGGTAAAGGTGTATTGACGGCCACCAAAAGTGAAAGCTAGTTTGTATTGATCCTCGTCGCGCACAGGAATGGTCCAAAAACCAGAGGCGATGTCGAGGGTCGAAAAGTACTTACCATTGGTGACCTTGGGCAATTCCTGTTGGAGCTGCGTCATAGGCCATCTGGATAAGGGAACTTGTTTGTTTAGCTTTCTGTAGTCTATAGTAAGTCTCCACTTACCATTTGGTTTTAACACCGGCCATAAAGGCGCAGAGTAAGTGCTGTTACAGTATCGGACGATACCTTTTCCTAACAGGTCATTAATGATTTCCCTGATAGGTTGATGTGCTGCCAGAGGAATCTTGTATTGTCTGACAAATGCAGGTGGAGCATCAGGCGGGGTTGGGATGCTCACTGTGTGGAGCGTGGTCAACCCACAATCCATCGAGTCAGTTGAGAATGATTTTTCATATTTTAGCAGAACTTTGCGAAGTTTGTCCCTGTCTTCATCGGTTTTCAGGGCGTCGGCTTGAGCGACCACCTGGTCAATCTGTGAAGTAATTGAGAGGGGTTCTTGTTCTGTGGGGAGCTCCAGTGAGTCCCCTTCAGTGTCGTAAAACCTGTCAACAGGTAGTGCACTGTAAGTCTGAGGGCCTAGACTGTCTCCTTTGTTGAAACCGAACCTGTGGACAGTGTCCTGGTCGGACTCAGTGGGGGAGAAAAGAGCTATGGCCTGTGTTGGTTTTGTGAACAAGACTTGCCCCGGGTGTTGACCTGGGATCAAGTTTTCTGGGAGTCCTCCCAGAAATGGAATGCTTAGTTCAAAATCATGAAAATCAGTAGAGATCAACCATCCTAGCTGTGTGCGTTTTGGGATCAGTACCTCTTCTGTGCTCGTGTTACACACAGCAACAGTCGTGGTTCTACAATCGAGGGTCACCTGGAATGTGGCCTCCATGGACAGTCCTAAGTTGAAAAACATAGGAGATGGTTGAAAGTATGCCTGTTTTGTGCTAATAGCTTGTCCTTTCATGATGTGAATCATGACCGGCTTGTTCATAACCTGAGGTGGTACTAGGGCTGGGCCATATCGTATCGTGCCCGGTATTACCGGTAGAAAGCCTTTGCCCGGGCAAAAAAGTGATACCGCGATATGCTAATTTTGTGACGTATAACTGTGACGTAATTACGTCACGCCACGCAGCGGATTGCGCTCACGTGGGCGGTCATGCTGGCTGCTCGTCCGCTGCAGAAAAAAAAAAAGTTCGCCACTGGAGTTGTAAACAAGGAAACGGTCGGCAAACATGGCTGAAAGCGTTACTGCTGAAGAATTATTTCCCAAGAAAGGAGGTTCTTCAGTCGTGTGGAATTATTTTGGATTCAAACGAGCAGATACAGAACAGACTACGGTAATCTGCAGGGAGTGCAAGAAGTCTGTAATATCGAGAGGGGGAAGTACGTCGAACTTATTTCACCATCTGAAGCATCAGCACCCGTGTCGTTACCAGGACTGCATGAAAGTTCGGGAGGAAAGTCCGGCAGCTAAATCAACACAGCCACAGAAACGTAAGATAATTCAGCATGGAATCGCCGAGTCGTTCACTAGCTGTACCCCGTATGATAAATCCAGCAAGCGCTGGAAAGATATTACTCGAGCTGTCACGATTTGTTTAGCTAAAGACATGATACCAATCCAAACTGTCGAGAAGGAAGGCTTCAGTAATCTTGTTAAGAAGCTAGACCCGCGATACAACCTCCCAAAAAGAAAATATTTTTCCAAGACAGCGATCCCAAACATGTACGACGAATACCGTAAAAATGTTCAAGCGGTGGTTTCATCTGTGAATTATTACGCATCAACCACGGATTTATGGTCAAGTCGGACCACAGAGCCGTACCTGAGTCTGACTGTACACTATATAAACAGCGACTGGGAACTGTGCAGCTCAAACCTGGAGACCAGCTTCTTTCCTGAGGATCACACAGGAGAGAATATTGCAGCTGGCTTGAAAGAGTTTCTCCGGTCTTGGCACCTCGACGAAGAAAAACAGGTGTGCATAACAACAGATAGCGGTGCCAACGTTATCAAAGCGCTCAGACTGAATAACTGGACGCGACTGTCCTGCTTTGGGCATCGTCTTCATATCGCCATTGGTAAGTTTACTTTATTTATTAATTATGTATGCTAATATTGTTTGTTAAAGTAGTACAAGTACAATAAATTAAAATATTTGGAGTTAATTTCTTTCAGTAACTCTATTCACAAAGTGAAACACATTACCTTATATCAGGGCTTTTCAACTGATGGCTCAGGGGCCAAATCAGGCCCATGGGTGAACCCAGTTCGGCCCACCAATAGGTTCATTTTTAAATAAAACTAGACTTTAAACCATAAAACAAACTTATCAAAAAGACGTATTACAAAAATGTGGGCTTAATGGAAAGTATATTGACAATCTGCTTCAAACAGATTTTAAATTTATTTTCTAATACATACTTTAAATCTGACTACTGTAACAGGTCTCATTAAAGCACACTTTAATTAGCTAAAATGTACTTGGATTATTATATAATGCTAACTACTTCCTTCCTCATAGGTGATAATATACAAATACCACAGCTGTCAAGGAAATATTCAAAAATAAATTAATAGGAAAATTACAGATTATGTGGGAAATATTGGCATGTTCTTGACAACAAAAAGTCCACCCATTAATGGAATATTGACAACCTGATTATGCCTGCAGCATGGCACTTGTAATGTTTAAAATGTTAACATCTCTTAAGTTCACAGTGATTTAAATAATACAAATGAAAATTATATAAATTATATTAAATTTGCTAGGATAATGGTAAAATTAAAACTGTGATTTCAATCTCTCTCTCTCTCTCTCTCTCTCCTCCCTACCCTTAACTGCAGAGAGGAGTATGAAGGATCACAGGATCGACAGAGCCGTGGCAGTTTGTAAGAAGATTGTGAGTTCTTTCTCCAACAGCTGGAAGAGGCAGCGGGCACTGCTGGAGGCTCAACAAAGAGAGGGAACACCTCAACGCAAGCTCATCACTGAATCTCCCACGAGATGGGGGTCCAGACAGAAAATGATCCAGCGTGTGTTGGAGCAAGAAAAACCCATCACCCAGGTCTTAGCTGCTGACCGATCAACAAGGCACCTGGTCCCCACATGGCAAGATCTACAGGTTCTTGATTCTGTGAGCAAAGCCCTGGGTCCTCTGGTTGAGTTCACTGATGCTCTGTCTGCTGAGGACTATGTCACCATCTCATGCTTGAAGCCTGTCCTTCAGCTGTTCAACAGTACCATTCTTCTCGTGAAGGAAAATGACACAGAACTCACAAAATCCATAAAAAGCTCAATACTGGAGTACTTGAACAGCAAGTACAATGAAGACCCAGTGGTGGTGGAACTAATGAATCTGGCAACCATGCTTGACCCTCGATTCCACAGTCTGTACATGGACCCTGAAACGAGCCAGGTAATAAAAGAGAGAGCAATCAGCGAAATGGAATCATTCCTGGGAGAAACAGAGGGAGCTCAAATGTCACCACAAGCTTCAGGTTCAGCTGAAGACATCCCAGGCCCAAGTGCTGCAAAGCTGGCAAAGAAGAGCTTTGGAAGCTTTTTTAAGAGGCCTGCAGTTGCAGGAAGTGACAGTCCAGGAACAGGACCATTTTCAAGAGAGCGAATTCAGGCAGAGTTAAACAACTACCTAGACTGTCCTCCAGCAGATAGTGACAGTGATCCTCTCAACTGGTGGAAATTGCACGAGGTTATCTTTCCTCAGGTTAGCCGTTTGGCAAAAAAATACCTGTGCATCCAAGCTACTAGTGCAGCCTCTGAAAGGCTGTTCAGCACAGGAGGGAACATTGTAACATGCTATAGGTCTGCACTGAAGCCTGTATCAGTGAACAGGCTTGTGTTCTTGAACAAAAATCTGAAGCTTGATCACTGATAACCGAGGCAGCTAAATGGCTATGTTCTGATCAGCAATCTTTTTAGGCACATTTGCCAAGTTTTGGAAGAAATAGCTGCTCATTTAAACACAACACGTTTTTTTGTTGTATGTTACAGTTATGCAGCTCAACAGAACATAAGCTTTAATTTTATTTATTTTATTATTTCTTTGGTGATGGGGGAGGACTACTGCACCTGTAATTTAGTTTTTGTTTTGAATTTTGCTCAGTATTTTGTGCAGACATTTTCAGTTGAAATAACAGAAGGATTTTTTGATTTTTTTTCTATCTTTGAGACTTGAGAGTGACAAGAAAGTTCATATATGTTTGAGACTTAATATGTTACTAAATAAAGTAACTTAAATAAAATGAACCACTTGTTGTTTATTTTAGTTTGTAACGTATCAATTCATATATGAAACCAAAGCAGTTTGCCAGGGCAAAATGTTTTTAGTTTATTTTAGAGAGAGAAAAAGATACTTTAAAACCCAAAACAGCAATCATAATTGAATAACAACAAATTCAAATATACATTATTTTTCTGAAAAGTTACAAGAAGAAGCCTTTTTAATCAGGAGCATCATGAACAGTTGATGTCCTGATGCTGCTCAATAATTCAGGTCAAACAAATCTAACAGGATAAGTCGGGTCTTCTGAACAGATTCTTCTTTGTTGAAACGTTTCATCTTCTTCGACATTCAGTCTGAGGAGCTGCAAAAACTCAGTGAAATAGGGCCTTCTCGTAGTGGTTTAACAAGTTACTGCCGACTTCCAGAAACTGGCTATTCACATGTGGGGGGAGGACATCAGCCTAACAATTGATCATCAAATCATAGGTCACTGATGGCTGCTTGTTATTCACCAGGGGCTGAGTGGCTCTTAACATTCTTACATATACTTGATCAGCTTTATTTATAAAGTGCTTTAAAACTGCCACAGCTGAAAACAAAGTGCTGAACATCAGATGCAAACAAGATAAAATAATGCATAAAAACAGAGCTACATTACAAAACTAACACACACTGGAAAAACAGCATGTAAATGAGCACATGGGAGACGCAGTCTGTGTTACTCCAGTTTCTCTCAGCTTATGAGAAACGGCAGAGCAACAGGCAGCTCAAAGTCCCCATGCGCCACCTGCTGGTGAAACACCGTTATTACACCCCTCGTCACTAACCCCTGTTAACAACAAATAAAATATCTTCTTATCCCATAAACCCCATAAACATTTAAAGAAATGCATGTTTGTTTGTTTGTTTTTCCACTTTTGTGAGCACACACCAGTGGGCATCACACAAGTCACACAGTGAACTAAAAACTCAATTTAAAATACAATTAAATGACAAGTTAAACATGTAAAATCAATACCAATAAAAATGAAGTAAAATCAAGTCTCAAGGTGGGAAAAACCCTAACTGCATTAACAAGCGTTTTAAAAATTGTTGGCGCGACAATGAGTTAACGTGCCGCCCAGGCCCAGCACTAGTTATATCGCGAATTTATCGTTATCGTGATATTGCTCTGAAATATCGCGATATAATTTTTGAGTCATATCGCCCACCCCTAGGTGGTACCACAGTGTTATGGCTGTTAGCAACTTGGCAAACCTCTGGTATGGTCTGTCCAGCCTTAAGGTTCTCTGTGGTCAACACAGGAGAGTCCTTCGTGGCTGTATCTAGTGACCACAGTGCATTGTTGTTGATGTCCACTCGGACACCTAATCTTACCAAAATGTCGGAGCCTATGTAGGTTGCATGTGGTAAGTTCGGGACCACGAGGAACGGGTGATCCAGTTCTCGTTGGTTCCAGATTAGTTTAAGGTCAATGATCCCTTTAGCAGTCATTACCTGTTTATCGTTGGGGTCTAACGGGAAGCGGAAAGCCTTTTTGTTCATTCCGAGACCCAACTGTTTCTTAACCAAGGTTCCAAAGAAAGCTTGGCTGATCGCTGATTTCTCCGTCCAAGGGGACAGAACAGCATCATCGGTGTGGGATCCTTGAATCTCAACACCTTTGACTACCTGTGGTAGGTAGTGTTCGGTGAGTGCCAACTGTTTCAGCTCGCAGAGGGGGCTCTCTTGTTGGACCTCTACTGCCTCACCTGTAGTTGGAGGTTCACCCACAGGGATTGTGCTCTCGTCTGAGCATACTCTCTCCTGGACATGGAATTAACCAAGCTGGATTTGATGTTGGATTCCCCTTTGGTACCACAGCCTCCTTCTCAAACTCAACACAAAACACAGGTTGCACCTGATGTTCCAGAAACGGAGTTAAAAACTGCCATGGAGGAAATAAAAACCAGTGTTAGATGGGAGATGAGCAATATGAGGGACGCAACAATAAAAAGTGTGAAAAAATTAATTCAAGACCATGGACAAGAACAAAACAAACGGATGGATGCACAGTTTGAATACCTACTCTCACAAACTAAAGCCTCTTTTGGATGGAGACTGAAACACCATCAGTCTGAGCTACTAGAGGAGTTCAAATCCCTTCTCACCCCAGTTACAGCCAGCATCTCTGCTCTGCAAGAAGAGGTTTCCCGCTTGCAGGGGGAGATTTCAGCATGTCAAACCACCATCAAATCTGTAACAGAGGAAATAGTCACAAAAATCCAACCAGTTCAGACCTGCCATCAGACCACAATAATGGATGACACTGCACAGACCATGTATCAAGGTGTACCAAAATCAATAACATTTGCCAACAGACCCCGGATGGAATCTACTGTTCGGCCTGGTCAGTGTTACTTTGTATAGGCATATCGATCGGCAGTGGTTTACTCACTCTGGTCCACATTGTCTGATCGCCATAATCTATAATCGCGTCGAAGCGGTTTATAAAGTCTTGGCCAACCAAAAATGGGAATGAGTCAACGGTGGACACGTGTACCGGGTGGTATAGTGTCGTTTCACCAATCTGCATGTGAACCATGGCTATAGCAGTTAGGGTTGTACTCGTCTCCGAGAGACCCTGCAAGACTATAGCACATTCATTGAGGGGTATTTCCCTGTCAACACCGTTAGCGGCCAGCCGTAGCTCCTCCAACAGTGTGGGTGACATAATGGATATGTCTGCCCCACCATCCAAGAGGGCCTCTTTTTTGAGGACTCCTTCCAACGTGATGGACAGGTAAGCTTTCTTAGCGGGCCCCTTTCTGATAATGTTACACAGGAACCTATCAGGTATTCTCCGACGTTTATCACGCCTACCCCTGACTGTGTGAACTTCATTTATCAGTACTGGTAGTGCAGACACACATGGGTCTGACTGTTCAGTTCGTGGCGAGCCACTATCATCGGTGAGTGAGCTTTCCCCCCCTTTCTCTGACGAGGGGTGCTCAGACTCCGTAACAATGAAGTCATGGTTACAGTCAACGTTTTGTTGACTGTCACATTCTGGACTGTCAATGATTTGACTGTCAGCACCCTGATTGTCAGCATCCTGACCATCAGTATCTTGGTGACTGTCACATTCTGGACTGTCAATGAATTGACTGTCATTACCCTGATTGTCAGCATCCTGACCATCAGTATCTTGGTGACTGCCAGTAACTGTGGCATTGTTGTTATTTGTATGCTCAGAGTTACTATCAATGATAGTGCTACACATCACACCAGGTTTGTTCTCATTTTTAGTATTACCCCACACTTCGAACATCTGACGTATGTTCTCCATGTCTTCTGGGGACAGAGGGCTACGGCCTTTCCTCTGGGACTTTTGCGATTTTTTTTCTGTCCCGGACTGTTCTGTTCGAGGGGTAGGAGGAGCAGGACCACGGCTCGGGGGTCCCTCCCGGGACCACCCTGGTTTCGGGTTTCCCCTCTGGGACCACCCTTGGTTCGGGGGTCCCCTGTACCCATAATCTTTACTCTTTGGACGTGCACCCCCCTTTTGATCCTTCTGTTCACCCTCCGTGTTCTGCTTGAGCCACCTTGGGTTCTTTCTCCAGCGGACACCCCCACTTTGTGGTTTGTCAGGTTGAAAGATCTGTTTCTTTTCGCCTGTCATTGGATAGGGAGCTGATGCTCGCGTCCCTTCCAGATCCAGCGATTGGGATTCGGCTCTCGCACTCGTGAACACCTCTACGGGTGTTCTGCATTCCATGCGGGCCTCGAAAACATTTACGGCGCATTGTTTCATTTCCTTGATGGTTTTGTCTCTAAAATTAGCCATCACTTGTACAGACTGTTTTACATCAGGGTGGAGGTTTTTTCCGAAAAGGTATTTAAAACCTACCTCGTCCTCCATGCCCGGTTCATTGCGATTACCAAAGAAAGCCTGGAACATTCTCTGGTAATATGCCTGTGGATGCTCGTTCTTACCTTGCACGACCTTCTCGGCATCAGGGTAGCCACCAGGCCCCATGTTTGGAGTGAACTCTCGTATAAGAGTATCACGCAACAGTTTGTAATCTGTTTTTATGGCGGCTGGTTGGCGATCAATGAAGGCATATACGGGCCAGTCTGCGGTGAGCCTGATCAGTGCAATTTTATCCTCAGCAGTAGCATCTGGAAAATTACCCAGTTGGAAGTCAAGAGAGTCTAGGTAGGTCTTTGTATGGATTGAACCCAACGGCCCTGGCTCAAAGCGTTGAATGTATCTAGAAAGCTTTTGGAGTTCAGGTATTGGAATAGAAAGTTTAGAACCATTGCTATTCCCATTTACCTGTGATCCCTGTGCAGGTGTTGTTGTTGAGTACGCAAGTCCCTGCTCCGACTGGCGGGTCTTAACAGGTACGGTGAGCTGTTCTGCATCACCGCGTGGAGGTGGTGGGGGTGGGGGTGTGAAGCCTTGAGACTGCTTTGCCACAACATCCACCCACCTTTCCCTTTCTTTAAAAAGGTTTTCTTTAGTCAAGGTCAGTTCCACCTTACTTTCAGTCAATTCTCTGCGTAAACAATCAACTTCAGTTTGTAGCGCTGTGCACTGTTCACTGAGTTTTTTATTTTCCTCGAATTGAGTGCTCTCTTTTAGTTGTTCTTTTAATCTATCATACTCAATTTTCAACCTTGTGCACAGGTTGTGGGTTTCTTCTCTTTTTCCCCTGCTCTCTTGTAATTCTGTAGACAGCGAATGTACTTGTTGCTGTAGTTTTTCATTCTCCCTGATAGACTCGTCATATTTTTGTCCTCTGGAAAGAATGTTTTCTTCATATGATTTTGTTTGCGACTGTTACGTCCACCAGGCTCATTTGGTGGGGTAACATTAAAGGAGACCACAC
>JBBPBX010046748.1:0-19955 GCA_038048925.1 Garcialebias charrua | reverse complement strand
TCCTGCCCCAAGTGGAGGAGTTTAAGTATCTCGGGGTCTTGTTCACGAATGAGGGAAAACTGGAGCGTGAGATCGATAGGCGGATAGGTGCAGCGTCATGCGCAGTGAAGCGGGCGCTGTACCGGTCTGTCGTGGTGAAGAGAGAGCTGAGTCGAAAGGCAAAGCTCTCAATTTACCGATCGATCTACGTTCCCACCCTCATCTATGGTCATGAGCTTTGGGTTGTGACCGAAAGAACAGATCTCGGATACAAGCGGCTGAAATGAGTTTTCTCCGCAGGGTGTCTGGACTCTCCCTTAGAGATAGGGTGAGAAGCTCAGTCATCCGGGAGGGACTCGGAGTAGAGCCGCTGCTTCTCCACATCGAGAGGAGCCAGTTGAGGTGGCTCGGGCATCTGGTTAGGATGCCTCCTGGACGCCTCCCTGGTGAGGTGTTCCGGGCATGTCCCACCGGGAGGAGACCCAGAGGAAGACCCAGGACGCGCTGGAGGGACTATGTTTCTCGGCTGGCCTGGGAACGCCTTGGGATTCCCCCAGAGGAGCTGCTCCAAGTGGCTGGGGAGAGGGAAGTCTGGGCCTCCCTACTTAGGCTGCTACCCCCGCGACCCGACCCCGGATAAGCGGAAGAAGATGGATGGATGGATGGAACTTAACACCTACTGGCCAAAACCTCCCTCTAACAAACTTAAAGTGGGCCATGGGCCACCAGTTGATAATGACAACTGCAGTGAGTTTTGCCAACAGATGGCGCCTGTTCCTTCTGTATTTCTCCCCCTGTGCTGTCTCCACAATATAAGATCTGGGTGTGGAGCCTGTGCCTTGGACTAGGTGTAACTGCATGTGACTACACTGATTTTGTAAAAAGTGTTTAATACTTCAAGTTATGTTTATTTGTCATATGCAGGTTAACAAGGTTAACAGTACAATGAAATGTTCAGGATGAGAAAAACTGATTTGACTCACTAAAAAAATCAAAGAACAAACAAACAAGAAATACTAAGGTGCAGAACAAAAGTTCCAAAAAGTGGAAAAAGTAATTATAATACTTACAAATTCCTGAAGAGAACATATAAACAACAACATGGTAGAATATAACGGTACAGGATGAATTTGAACAAATAAGTGTTTCAAGTTAGTAATATAAGCTAAATTGCACATGATATATATTGCACATAGCGTTTCAAAGCACAGTATACCCACTACAAAAATGTAGAATACATCACTGTCCTGAACCTATCCCCCCAACCAGACTCCTTCTTACGGGCCTGGTATTGGTCTCCATAAAGAGCAGTTGGTTCCCACAGCGCATGATTGTTTTGGTAAAATTGATCCCTACAAGGCAACCTGAAACAAAAATGCACGCATGCACGCACACCCATCCCTCCACACACACAAACAGAATTTGGTACAATTTACAGGGACAATAATGAATCCCAGCTGGGGTGGGGGGGGGCTTTCTGGGTAGAGTTTGCATGTTCTCTCTGTGCATGCGTGGCTTTTCTCCAGATACTTCGGAGAGAATGATTTGTCCTCCCAGATCAAAAACATGCATGTTAGTCTGATGGGTAACTCTAAATTGTCTCTAGGTGTGAGTGAGTGAATGTTTGTTTGTCTCTGTGTCCCTGTGATGGACTGGAGACTTGTCCAGGGTGTCCCCCTCCTCTCGCACAGTGATGATGTCATGGGAAAACGGAGATACCCTATCATATTTATTACAAAGCTTTGGAGAACAGCCAGCATTCACAGAAGATCAATGCATTTATAAGATCACTTATCAATGTCTTCACCTGAAGCACTGACCGTTCTGACTTCCAGAACTGAAAATCTAGTTTTGTAGAATCACTCCAGCACCAGCCCTCAGTCTCTCCCTCACTGTCCAGCTGTGATCAGAACCCCAGCTGCAACAGGAGAGGAGGGAATCTGAGTCAACAACTCCCTAAGACACGTCACTATATCACATCAACTGCATCATATCAATCAAACCTTGAGGATGTTAAAGTTCTTTCTGTTCCTCACTGACTGGTCGCAGTTACAGTGATCATCACATGGAACAGTTTATCATTCATTCACATCACAGTGCAGTAAAGTATGAGAAAAGAAGGGACAGAAAAGTATAGAGCAAGATGAGAGCAAATGATACGTCTTGACAATAGTTGGACATGGGCACCAGTGACCCCCTTGACCCGAAAAGGAAGAAGCAGGAAAAGATGATGGATGGAATATCAGTAGGGAGTTTGTTATATAAATGTCGTCATAATTGTTGAATTCTTTTCAAAGCCTACTTGTTTGAGAGCTGGTCACGTTGACAAACTGCTCTCTCACTCCACCTACTGGGTAATTCTTGACTATAGTCTTGTTATGGTGTCTTGGAAAATCTGTTCACCCTCCTTCAGTATTTTCTCAGTTTTGTTGCCATAAATCCAGAGAGAAAGTCCTGATTAAATTATACAGTGCAACTTTAAATGCAACCAGAGATTCTCAGTTGGATTGAATGAACCACTTTAGGACATTTAACTAGTTCTCCTTAAAGTTCCAGGGGTGTCAAAGTCAAATATGCCGAGGGCCAAAAAAACAAATTTGCTACAAGCCAAGGGTTCAATGTTCAATGTTTATTATAAGGGGGTGATATATAATATTTTTTCTTCTTTCTGCACTCTTTTCATTCAATCTTTTCAGTTTGGTAAATGGTAAATGGAGCTTATTTATATAGCGCTTTCTAGCCCCCTGTGAGGAGCCCCAAAGCGCTTTACAATACCAACCATCCACCCATTCATACACGCATTCATACACCGGTAGCGGCAGACTGCCATGCAAGGCGCCTTTCCAGTCCTACCGGGAGCAACTCGGGGTTAAGTGTCTTGCCCAAGGACACAACGACACATGGTGTGGGGAACCGGGATTCGAACCTCCAACCTTCCGATCGGGGGACGACTGCCATTACCACTACGCCACAGCCGCACAATGAATTTGTTTTATTTTGTCTCTTTTAAATGAATGAATAAATGAAAAAATATTAAATAGCTTTACATCTGCTAAGTTCTTGGCATAAATCAACATAGACATGTTCCTGCTTTTAGTATTTTACATTGTTTTATAATGCAGCTGTTTATGTTTTTTTATACAGTTTTCTTATGATTTTTAATTAATATGTTTTTTATGATTGTTTACCGTTGGCTGCAAGTATCAAGCTGCAAAATCCTTCATTTTCTACAGCTGATAGCTGTAGGTCATTAATTATGATGAAGTTTAGCAACTTCTCTGTGAACATTTGAACTCCGTGACTTCAGCGGTGTGTTTTTCTTGTTCAATCCGGGGCGGGCGCTCTGATTTCTGTCAGCCGCTCTCAGCCTGTCCCTCCTACGAGACGGTCAGACAGCGGGTCGGACTGGATGCAGCTGGCCGCGGCCGGTCTCCCTGTTTCGGTTCATTGAGAGTGGCATCCCGCTGAAGCCCCAGAGCTTGAATGTCCAACGTAAAACTAACTTGACCTCAGTTTAATTTGGTGCTATGACTCTGCAGACATTGCACGTTGCTGTCTTGTGGTGTTTAGTGTAAAATACTTCCACACAGCGGACATGTTATGATGAAAAGTTGGCTAGCTGTTAGCTAAAGTGCTACTCACTCAGTCCACATGCTGTAGCTGGCTGCAAACTATGAAATGGATTTCCTGAATGTGACATGAGGCGGGTCTTATTACTCTGGGTTCATGAGACACGACTCCGGATCGGCCCCATCCCTACTACGGTTGCATTGTGGGGAATGTAATGTTGGTGCGTGCAAAACACCAGCAGGCGGCTGAGGCCTGCGGGCCGTTTCTAATAGTAATTAAATATCATGCGAGGGGCCATAAATAAGTAATTTGCGGGCCGGGACTTGGACATATGTGCCTTAAACCATTCGGTGTGGCTTCAGCTGTGTTTACTCGTAGTCCTGCTTAAAGATGAACTTCTGTCCCAGACTCCAGTCTCCGAAAGACTCCAACAGGTTTCGATCAAGAATTTATCTGATTTTGCACTCTCCATCTTTACTTTCATTTTGATGGGATTCCCAGACCCTAGATGAAGAACATCCCAACAGCATGATGTTGCCACCACTGTGCTTCACTGTGGGGATGGTGTTATGATGAAAGGAGTTAGATTTTAACCAGGAATTATGTTGTCCTTGATAGACAAAACATGTGGTTTTAGTATCATCTGAGCATCTTCTTCCACATTTATGAATGAAATTCCAAACAGTTCTGTCATTTTTCTCTTTAATCAACGTCTGCTTTCTGCCAGTCTTCCATGAAGTCCAGCTCTTTGCAGCTTCTAGTGCTCCTTTGGGTCAGAAACTTCCATCTCTGCAGAAGAGCTGCACGGCTCCATCACTTCATCCTCCTGGATGTTTCATTAACACCATCCTTTTCTGTTTCAGGAGACTGGATGGATGATTCTCTTCTGGCATGTTCGCTGTTGTGACGTCGTTGTTCCTCTTTTTAAATGTTTATTTTAAATGATGGATTTAATGGAGTTTTGTGAAATGTTCAGTTTGGAATATTTTCATAAAAATCAACACTGACCCGTAGTTCTTAACTTAATCTCTGACCTGTTCAGAGAGTTCCTTGATCTTCATGATGTATCTTGTTTCAGAGTTGTTGCTCTGGTGTTGATTCTGAGGGCCATCAGAACAAATCAGAATCAGAATCAAAATCAGAATAAGGTTTATTACCATTGTACCAAGATACAGCGAGAATATGTCCGCACAGTCGTCCGAAAGATGTGCAGAGTGCACGTAGCTGCTGCTATAAAGCGCAGCCTCTTATCCTTTTCAGAACACTTTTCTTAGATAGACAAAGGGACAAAGCCATGAGAAGAGGACGGTGGCATTACAAAAAAGATCTCTTCATACATGTAAGGATGGCTCCATCCTGTGGCCATCTCTTGTTATTACACATTGTTTCCTCATCCGTGTAGTAATAAATTTCTCATTGTGTCTACAGCTGTTTGTAATTATGTCCTGTCTTGTCTGTGTATATATAGTTGGTCTTTGAGTCTTGTCCTTTGTCGCGTCGTCGTTAGGTATCTCCTAGTCTTGTTTTGATTCTGTCTTGGTCTAGCCTGGCCCTCGCCTTCCTGCACAGCTCCGCTCAATTCTCATTTCCCTTCACTGCACAGTCTGGGACTTCTCTCATAGACAACAATTTCTCCGTTAGATTTTTGACCGGACCAATCAGAGAACAGAAGGGGCAGAGTTTTTGGCCCCTAACCCACGCCCCCACCTGTCCCAGCGCAGCCAGCGAGCAGCTGCATGTTCTCATTCAAAGCGATGCAGGACTGTTTTATATGTGACACAGATGTATTAATTTCCCCTTCTTAATCCCTTATCTGGAGTTTTCTTTTGTTTTTTTGCCAAAAGTCAAGTTATCGCTCGCTCCCTCCTCCTCCTCCTCATCCTCCTCTCCCTCCGCTGAGTGAAATGAACAAGGAAATGCCTCAGGTTGTCACGAGAGATTTAAACTCGGGTTTTAAGTTGCTGCCCGAGTCCCATCAGATTTTCTGGTCTTCTGGTGTGTTGGACCAGCGATCCATGGTTTTATTTTATTTTATTAGGACGTTTTATTAACATATAAACACAGAATATTGTAGTAATATAGGATGAGGTCAGTTTAATGACTTACCTATATTTTAGATGTATAAATTGGCAGGGTTTAGACTGACACAAAAATACATCATTAATTAAACGAGTTCTCTCTTTTTCAGCTTAATACCAATAATTCTATACCTTGACCAGATGTAATTCACAGGAAACGTTAAACTTATGTTGGTACAGCAGGACTGGACCATTTATTTAACATAATTATAAATTACATCACACATTTGTACATGATTGGTTGATTATTTTTCCTATAAATTAACTTCAGCACAGATGAAATACGCGTCCGTAATTTCGTAGGAACAACAGAATAAAGTTATGGGTTTTAATAACTTATATCTCTGCTGGCACAATAACTTAAAGTTTAGTTACTTAAAGTAAGAAAGTTTCAGTGAAGAGAAAAATGGAGGAGGAAGAAAATGGAGGATGAGGAGAGGTATTATCTTGACGTGTTTTAACCAGAAACATGGCAGCTCTCCGGCTGATCTCGGCTACACGTTGGTACCCTTGGTAAAGCATATGACGACTTGTTACCTTGTGAAGATGGTCAGTCCCCAGTTGGTCCAACTGGTCAGTTCGTTTACCATTCTCAGCGTCTCCAGACGTGCGCCTTGACTCGAACCGAAAGTAACGGCAGCTCCTGGTGTTGTTTTCAAGATAAGACGTTCCTTAAAGGAATGTCAATAAAAGAGAGCTTTTTCAGCTGTTGAAGATGACTTATAACTTGGCAAGTTATAAGCCTTTAACTGAATGACGTGGTCATTAGCGTGTTGACCAGACGATCATCAGTTCTTTGGGGAACCTCATGGCATTGAGGTCCTCAGCAAACTCGTCAGTTCCAGCAAAAGCTTAGAACTTTAAGGAAGGATCTGTGATCAGTGACTTGTTGTTCTTCTCTGATTGGTCCAAACAAACCAGTGGATGAAGGTCACTCGGATAGGAGAAGATCAGTTTTTAGAACAGAGAAGAAGTTGTTTAGAATGAAGACAGAGAAACAGATTAGACTGGAGCCAGCTTCATAAAACAACTGATTAAAACTGTGTTCTAACTTCTAACAAAACTGATCGAGTTCAGTCTGACATATTAATTCACTTTCACCGTTTGATTCATCATATGAAGAAGTGATCATTATTTTGAAATAACATTGGATTTCCAACTTGAATTAAACAGTTTGAATTAAACAGTCTTTGACTTAACAAACATTGAATTCAATAATGCTTATACAAGTAACACAAGGTTATTCATTAACACAAAAATAGAGGAATAAGAGAGTCTCTTATGACTTATTGTGTTTTGATTCAAAATAATGTAATAAAATAGTGTTAATGTCTTTTTTCTGAGAGTATCAGTGAAAAGGTGTCACTGGGACAGTTCAAATATCAGAGCGGGCACGGTCATGCCCACTACAATATGCAACGGAGCGAGAGAAAATTCAGCAGGAGGCGGAGCTGAAGTCAAGTTCAGCAGACCACTGGGGAGCAGCCATCAGCAGAGGCCACGCCTCCAGCAAGAAATGGTTGTCAATGGAGAAAGTCCAGACCCTTGTCTGAAGCGAAGTGAAGGACAAGGGTCTGGTTTTAACCAGGCTAGTCTTGGTCCCATCCTGATGCTCTGTTTCATGTAAGTTTGTGCAGCCATGCCAGCTCTTTAATTTATTATTATTAAAGTATTTATTTTTGTATTTCCTGAGTCTGAGTCCCTGCCTGCAACAATTGGGTTTGTACCTGCTCTCAGAGTAATTCCTGACATTATTACGTGACCAACAAACAGAACCCAGCGGGCAGGGTGCTCCTCAGAAGTTACTCACCTCTTTTTCGAGCCACAGATGGGGGAACCCGTGATCCGTGGCTGACATTCCGGGGGTGGGGTCCGGTAGAAGAGCAGGTCGTCGGGTGTTGTCCTGGACTATGGGGGGTTCGGGGTCTCGGGGTTTGCCGTGGGTGGGGCTAGCGCTAAGCTCTCCCTGGGGTTGTTTGGACTCGGGTGTCTTGTCCTGTCGGCTGAGCATGGGTTAGGCCGGATCTTGGATGTCGGCTCCTCTCCGCCCCAGAATGAATGGGTCTACCTCCTGGGTTTTTTGCGTGGGCTGCCCCATGTAGGGGGCAGGTACATGTCTTGGACCCGGGGGGTATAGAGTGCGTATCGGGAATATGAATGGAATGTGTCGTTATTGTATGTCTTTGAGTGAGTGAGGGTGAGAATGAGGGTGGGTCTGTGTGATTGTGTCTGTGTATGAATGACTATTTGTCAGGCCGGGACTTATACTGCCCCCTCTTTGATACAGCTGGGGCTGCTTGGTGTTGCACCCCTACCATGCGGACCCCTATTGGGGTGAGCCTTTGCCTACCTACCTTATACATGTACACTTATGCATGCTCACAACCACACACAAGATGCAGGGATGCACATGCAGTATATAAGTAGATGTGCATGTAACTGCATATGCATGTATACAGTATGTATGTATGTATATATATGTAGGTATAGGTAAATATATTTTTAAAAATCTACTGCAAAGCCATGAATATTCTAAGTCTTTTATACATATGTGCTTGGTTATTGTGTTCTGTCATGTTCTTTGCATGTTTGCGGTCGGTGGTCGGGTGTGTTTGCCTTGTGCTTTTTGTGTGTATTTGTTATGTTTTGTGGTCTTGCTTTCCATCTCTCCTTTCTTTCTATCCTATTAATTAAAATAAAAAAAGAATGCTGGGTGCACATCCTGGAAGTGTCAGAGCTCCAGAGAGCAGGAGGCCGGGTTTGAACGGACCGAGTCCGATCAGAGGTTGCTTCGGTCGAATACATGAGCTGGGAGCTGGACGGCGGTTTTACGTCGTAAACGGAATAGAGAATACGGAGGATGGACGGAGGAATACGGCGTCACCAGCATCTAAGTAGGAAATTAACTCTTTTTTCCATTTATTATGGCTCCCAAATGTATGTGTTTTTTGATAATTATGTAGAGTACTGTGTTAGGATAGGCTAAGTGCTTGATAATACTACTGTACATGCATATGGTGCAGTATGTACGTATGTTCTGAATTACGTTGAAAATTGGTTTACGCCGCCGCGTAGGAACGGATCTACGTCGTAAGACGAGGACTACCTGTTGAACCCCCTCCTGTCCACTCTGCTCACATGACTGCACACCTACCCATTCAGGCTGTCACATTGTAAAGTTTACAGATGATACAGCAGTGGTGGGAGGCATCACAAACAACAATAAGTCCAGCTACAGGCAGGAGGTGGAACACCTGGAGAGCTGGTGCAAAGAGAATAACCTTCACATCAGTGGGAAGAAGACGATGGAGATGATCATGGATTTCAGAAGGAGCAAACACCCCACCCACCCTGAACATAGGAGGGTCTGTGGTGGAAGTGGTCTCCAGCTCCAAGTACTTGGGTGTACACCTGAATGATAACCTCAGCTGGAGCAACAACACCACCAGCCTGATCAAGAAAGCTCATCAGAGACTCTACTTCCTCAGACGGCTGAGACGAGCTGGTCTGAGAAGCCCAGTCCTCACCTCCTTCTACAGGTGTGCAGTGGAGAGCATCCTGTAAGTGCAGAAGCTCTCACTAGTCTAGCCCCTTCAAGCTCTTTCATACGCGACACATTTCTTCAAAAAAGGAGGTCTTGAATCCAGCGATTATATTTGTGTCTTTACTGAACTTAATAAAAATATACACAAAAAAAGGCATACAGATTCAAAACAAATAGAAAGTGACGGTCAAAAGACTGTGTTACTCTTCGGGTGCCAGACTTCTACTGAATAAACGAATGCTTACGTCATATTTATACCCATTTCAACAGCCAATCAGAAGGCACCACGTCATAAGCTTCAACAGCATACAATTCCAAATGCTTATTTTTCTTCAAACAATAGAACCTGGCTGTAACTCACAGAATCAATTCAGGCAACAAAATAAACATTTCTTTTAAACTTAAATCCTTTATATGGCTCCTACATTTTCCGGCCCCTAATTGACTATGTATTAACATATCAATTATTAACTCAACTTAAATTGGAGCCATACATATTTCAGTAACTTATCAAACAAAAGCTTGCTTAATTTGGTTACAAAACAGTCTCTTAATGAAAAATTTTATTCTCCATTCAGATGCGTCTGGAAGTCGTCCAGAGTCATCCAGTCCATGTTGAGGTCCATTCCAAGACTCAAAGTGGCTTGGCTCTTGTCAGATTTGTCAGAGCTCTATGGTGGCTCCTGATCTTCATCACAGACCACGTAGAGTCTGGGCTCACTGTCCTCTCTCCTCTTCCTCCTATCATCAGCTGATATTTTCTTCTCCCAGCTTGGATGCTGCACGTCCTCAGGCCTTTCCTTTCGTTCTCTGAAGTCATCTGTAGGTCTTGCTTTTCCCGTGCATTCCTCTTCTCGCTCATCACTGTCCAGGCTAAAGCCATAACTATGGCCCGGTCTGGAAGCCTCTTGTTGCTTGGTCCTCTCTGTCTTGTTGTAGTCTGGTTTCTGTGTAGCAGACTTCTTAGCAGGCTTGGAAAACTTTTCACTCTTTCCTGTTAACTTTGTGGGCTTGCTGCTGCTTTTCTCTACAGCAGGTGGATGAGTTGGTGACCTGCGAGGAGCTCGATCTTTAGTTTCACAGTTTAGCAAAAACTTTTCAAACAGATTGGTTGAGCCACTAGCATCCTTCTTTGCTTTCTTTTTCTTTCCCTTTTTTCTTTTGTCTTTATGCTTTCCTGCCTCCTTTGCCTTCTCCTTTTTGTGTTTTTTCATATGAACAGGGTTGTCTTCATCTGAGTTGGCAAAACGTTTCTTTGTTTCACTCTTTTTCTTCTTGGGAGGAGAGGGAGGTGTTGGGACTCTGTCTTTTTCTTCATCCGTCTCTGGTGCCGGAAGGGGTCTCATGTCATCTTTCAGAGGCAGCTTGATGCAATAATGACCATCTGTGAGCTGTGCTGGTGTAGTTACAGCATGCATGAACTGCTTATCCTGCTGAGATGGTTCTTGTTTGTCCTCATACTGTTGCTCTGGGAAATCTGCATTGTAATGCTTCACCAGCATGTCTTCAATGTTCAATACAGATATACGATTGACAAGAAAATCTTGTTTTTTAGTGACACATAAGTCCATAACTTGACATCTGCTGACTGGTCCATTTACCACCCAGCCCAGAGCTGTTTTCACAGCATATGGTCCATCATTCTGGCTGTTGATAATCTTCCACGGCTCCATAGCCTGGTGAGCATTAGCTCCAATGAGAAGTCCAATATTTGACTCTAGTCTGGGAAGATGAACTTGGTTCAGGTAAGGCCATCTCTCCAAATCTTGCTCTTTTGGTATATTACTTCTTGTTGCAGGGATGTCTGGTTGAGTGTACACATCTGGCAGCGTGATGAAGTCTTCTTCATCGAGACCACAGACCTCTAAATCTGTAAGAACATAACTACAGACTTTCTGTTCCTGTGCCATGGTGCGAAGAAGGATTTCTTTCTTTTTCCCACGAATATTTAACTTATTCGCAAGATCCTCGGTGCAAAAGGTTGCTGTGCTACCTTGATCCAGGAATGCATAAGTCTTAATGATCTTCCTGTTTTTCTTGTGTCTTATCTGCACAGGTACAATGGGAAGTATGCAGTCATTTTCTCCGGCCCCAGTGACTTCACTTTTACAACCGGCAGACACAAGAGCACTTGTAACTTCACTTGTGTTTTGTGGGTTGTCATCCACATTGTTTTCTTCTGACACAACATCCTGCTTCAACACATGTAGAATAGTGGGGTGCTTAAGAGAACAGTCAGAACATGAGGCCTTTTTTCTACAGTCTTTATATAGATGACCTGCAGTTAGACATCCAAAACAAAGACCTTGTGATTTCAGAAACTGTATTCTGTCTTTCGAAGGCTTTTCTTTAATTTTGTTGCAAACACTCAAAGCATGGCTGTTCTTACAATAAAGACATGGGCTTTGAAAAGCACTGACTGTTTTGAATGAAGAAGTTTCATCATGTTGACTCTTTGTTGCATCCTTTTCAGCAGGAGATATATTCACAGCAAAACTGCTTCTCTTTGAAAGGCCTTTAACTTGGTCAAATTTCTTTTGTGCACCACTTTGACTACCTGGAGAGACATCAAGAATATCTCCAAATAACGGATCATTGGCAATCTTTGCTTGTTGGTAGATGAACTCTACAAGATCAGGAAATTTGGCTGGTGTTCCTTTTCTTTCTTTAAAATTGTAAGCATGACTTCTCCACTTTTCTTTCAGTTTATATGGAAGTTTGCACAATATGCTTTTCATGTTTGTTGGGTTGTTCATTTCACACATGTAGTCCACATCGTTCAATGTGTTGGAACATCCAATCAGAAATAATGCAAATGTATTCAGCCCCTTTCTGTCTTCTGGTTTTATTTGAGGCCATTCCATAGCCTTTTTGATATATGCTGTGGAAATGGTTAACTCATCTCCATAGTGTCGATCAAGCAAAACTCTTGCTTCTCTATAAGCTCTGTCTGGCTTCATGTGCTCACAACTACGTACAAGTTCTAGCGGTTCTCCGCCTGTGAACTGTTCTAGATAATACAAACGATCTTGTTGGCTATCCGTTTGGTTCTCAATGGCATGCTCAAAGGCTCTTATGAAGGATCTGTAGGTAAGGGGGTCACCTGTAAATACTGAAATTTCTCTCTGAGGAAGTCGGGACAAGCCTTGCTGTTTTATGAGCATTTCAGTATGGTGATTTTGTTGCTGCAGAACCTGAAACAGATCAGCTGAAAAAGCATCAGAACACTGGACATGTGTTGGAGTGCTCTTTGAAGGAGACTTCTTTGATACAGGAGGGTTGAGATTTGCCTGCTGTCCATCCTCTGAGAATGTTTCTTGTTTTTCTGATTTGCCTGCAGAATGAACAGGCTCAGTTCTGAGTTTTGGAGTAGCTTGAAAATAATCAACCTCAGACTTCTGAGCGTCTTCAAACTCTTCATACACCTTTAATTTTGCATCTGAAATAGCAAGTTCTGTTTCAATTTCTAGTTGCTCTTTTCTGAATTTTAGACGGGCTTCTTCTAGTTGAATTGCTTCTATGTTTTTCATAGCTGCTGCTCTTGCTAAGAGTGCTTCACGTTCTGCTTTAATTCTCAGCCGCGTTGAAATTGTACTTGATCCTTGTGATGCACTGCTTATAACTGAGTTAGCCTTTGAAACACTGTTGTGTGGACCAACATCATCCTCTGGAGGGCATATTACATCGTTTATCCATTGTATAATGCTTTGTATGAAAAGTTTAAACTCAGAATGTCTATGCTCGAACACATCTTGGTCTTTGCATTTATCATCTTCATTTAACAGTTCACACAGTTCTTCATTAATGCGTTTATACTCTCCCAGGCATTTGACAAAGTTTGGTAAAGATTCTTTAGCTATGAAATCAACATTGCATTCATTTTGTTTCAATCTTTCAATGTTATTCTTCTCTTTTGTTAATTGTGACAGCTTTCTTCTTCTGGCTCCTTTTAATCTGATGAGTTTCTCATCAACAGCTCGTTCTGTGGGCTTTGGCTCCCTCTTCTGGCCAACGGCCGCAACTTCACCAACGTCTGACATCTTGTCCCGTTTACTTTACTTTTAAATCTTTACACACAAACTGTGAGCTTCCACAGCTTCTAACTCTTCTAAAACGATCACACAAACGTGTGTGAAAGAGTTCCTTTATGTGTAGTAGGATTTCTGTTTCACAGTTCACGGGGTTAATGGAGATGCTGGCTCCGTTCGCCTGTTAGCTTAACAACCAACCGTTTTTTGTTGCTTAGCAACCAACCTGAAGTTTCTGTTGCTCTCAACGGCGGCGCTCGCAGCTTTTATTTTTCAACTCCGGCAAGGTCCTTGATGGAGTCGACTCTCAGATTGTCCTAAGTCCTCTTTCCTTTCTGTCTTGGTCTTGAAAGAGTCCTGAATGAGAGTTCTTTTGACTTGATGTTCAGTCTTTTGACTTGATGTAAGTGCAGAAGCTCTCACTAGTCTAGCCCCTTCAAGCTCTTTCATACGCGACACATTTCTTCAAAAAAGGAGGTCTTGAATCCAGCGATTATATTTGTGTCTTTACTGAACTTAATAAAAATATACACAAAAAAAGGCATACAGATTCAAAACAAATAGAAAGTGACGGTCAAAAGACTGTGTTACTCTTCGGGTGCCAGACTTCTACTGAATAAACGAATGCTTACGTCATATTTATACCCATTTCAACAGCCAATCAGAAGGCACCACGTCATAAGCTTCAACAGCATACAATTCCAAATGCTTATTTTTCTTCTAACAATAGAACCTGGCTGTAACTCATAGAATCAATTCAGGCAACAAAATAAACATTTTTTTTTTAAACTTAAATCCTTTATATGGCTCCTACACATCCTGTGCTCCAGCATCAACGTGTGGCATGGAGGCTGCACAGCTGCAGAAAGAAAAGCTCTGCAGAGAGTGGTGAAGGCTGCACAGAAGATGTTGGAGTCAGTCTCCCCACCATCACAGACATCTACACCTCCAGATGCAGGAAGAGAGCCACCTTCATCATGAAGGACCCCACTCACCCAGCACACTCACTTTTTGCCCCACTCCCCTCAGGCAGAAGGTTAAGGGGTATTAAGTGAACCACTAGACTGAGGAACAGCTTCTACCATGAGGCTGTTAGTCTTGAATATCTAACCTAACATGAATATTTAACCATGATAATCACTGTCATGCCACTTATTTTGTGATATGTCAATTTATCTGTGCTGCTGATTATCCATGCTGCTGATTTTTTTACCTTAAGCTGCTGTATTCATTCCCATCTGCTCACAACAGATTCATGTTCAGGCTGCTGTGGTTTTAATTTTTTCTTCTTCTTTCGGCTGCTCCCTTCTTCAGGAGTCGCCACAGCAAACTATATGTCGCATGAAGACTTGGCAATAATTTTTACACCAGATTTCCTTCCTGACACAACCACAAACCACTGAGCTACCATAGCCCTCTGAGTGGAGCAGAGAGCTGCCATATAGGGTGCTAAAGGGAGCAGAAGATGGGGGTTAAGGGCCTTGCTCAAGGGCCCAGAGTGGGGAAAATGAGGGTGGAGGCAGGTATGGGTGCTTCAACTATCCCACCCACACCTTGAAGTCATCGGCACCGTGAGCTGATCCAGCGATCCTCCGACCATAGGCTCACCCTCTCCAACCCCTGCACCACCATTGCCTCATATACATGGATATATGTGTCCTTGTGATGGACTGGAGACCTGTCCTTGCTTCTTGCACAGTGATAGCTGGACATAGGCACCAGTGACCACCATGACACGAAAAGGAAGAAGCAGGTAAAAGATAATGGATAGATGGATGTACATGAATTTTTAATAAACTTGAACATTTAAACAGAGGTGGAGGCCTCCGGGTTCAACTGTCCCCCTCTTACAACGCTGTTATTGCTAGTATCAAATGGTAAACGGAGCTTACTTATATAGCGCTTTCCAGCCCCCTTTGAGGGACCCCAAAGCGCTTCACAGTACCAACCATCCACCCATTCATACACACATTCATACACCGGTAGTAGTAGACTGCCATGCAAGGCGCCAACCAGTCCTACTGGGAGCAACTCGGGGTTAAGTGTCTTGCCCAGGGACACAACCAGGTATCACCAGCCCTCTGTGAATAGCAAACAACCATCAGGGTGCTAACGATCCATCGTTAGGCTGATGGTCCTCCTTGATCATGTGAGCAGCTAGTTTCGGCTGTCATCAGCAAACTGGTGGATCCACTGTGAGAGGGTGCTATTTATAAGACTGAGCTGAATACAGCAGCTCAGACTGAGGAAGTCTTCGGACGAAAGAAAAAATGTTTCTACTTTTTAAATTTGTTTTGTTTTTTTGAATGTCCAGAGGAAAAGACTTAGATTTTTTAGTATTTAGGCTGTAGTTCATCTTAGGGACTTTTTTTTTTAAACATTAATCTCACTTATGTAATTATTTTAGTTTAGTGAAGACAACTAACTTTTATGGATTCAATTAACTTAAAGGTCAACCTGATGCATGCTGTATTAAAGGTCAGGTAGAAGCTCCCTCCAGCAGCGTGTCATAATCTCAGCTCTGCAGAGGAAAAGTGGGCGTGGCCAAGAGCTCTAGTGGGCGGCAGAGTGCAACCAGTGGCATAGTGGTGAAGTCATGACATGCTGTGCTCTTTTAGAGTGTTTAGAAAACATTGTTTAGAATATTACAAGAGTGCAGGAAATCCCCACGATAAACGAGGGACTACTGTAAACAGTAAGTGAATTACAATGTCAATTATTTTTTCAATGAAAAGGGTTCATGTTGGTAGGAATGTTGAATGCCTATGAGTTTGTTTTCCCTCATTTAATGGCTCCCTGAATATATAAGCCTAAGCAAACGTGCTACCCACCACAAGTTAGCATTTAATAGATGGTGTAAAAAGTAACTAATACTTTTTCTACCTTAAATTTTAAACATTTATTCTGTTTGTGGTTTAGGTTGAAGTAATGTTACTTATTTGCTCCAACACATTAGCTACAGTAGCTAGTCAGTAGCGCTGTTCGGCTGGGCTCAAGTCTCAGCATATGATCTATTAACAGTAACATTTAAAATAAATTGCATTTTTAAGTTTGATTCTATGACAACTTATTTTATAACTTGTTTTTATTTTCTATATATATTTCCGCAACTATTGTTGTCAGATAAAGATTGTCCTAATAAATAAAAAAACACATTTAATTCAGAACAAAATGAACTAAAATATATTTTGTGTATATTATTTATTACATTAAAACGTAGAACATTTTTCATAAATGTATTCACACACTTGAACATTAAAATGTTAATGTTTTCAATATTTAACATTTGGCTGCAACAATTAATTACCGGTAATTAAGATAAAAACAAGATCAATTGGGTGTAAAGCTAGACGTCAGTAGTTACAGAAGTTTTGACATTTCCTTTGAAACAAAACATAAACTTGAACACAATGGAAAGTCTATGCACCGAAAAAAAAAACAAAAAACTAAAATATATACTTTGTACATGTAAGTAAAAATCCTTTCATTTCTTGACAGCATACCTCTTCAGTACTCATATTGTTACAAACAAAACCCTGGTTATCTTCCAGTGTTGGTGAAATGAGAACTCTTATGTGTCCTAAGGACTTTTCTTAATACTTAACATTCAGCAGTTGTCCCTCATGTAGTTTCTCATGTATATTTTATAAGTCATTGCAAACCACTGCTTTGTGTCCTGTGTAGATTCTCATGTGTGTGTTTAAATGGTGCTGTTCTCTAAAGCTTTGTCCACAAAGTTCACAAGCAAATGGTTTGTGTCCTGTGTGGATTCTCATGTGTCTGTTTAAATTGCCCTGTTCGCTAAATCTTTGTCCACAAAGTTCACAAGCAAATGGTTTGTGTTCTGTGTGGATTCTCATGTGTGTGTTTAAAGTGGCCTGATGGCTAAAGTTTTGTCCACAAAGTTCACAAGCAAATGGTTTGTGTCCTGTGTGGATTCTCATGTGTGTGTTTAAATGGTGCTGTTGTCTAAAGCTTTGTCCACAAAGTTCACAAGCAAATGGTTTGTGTCCTGTGTGGATTCTCATGTGTGTGTTTAAAGTGACCTGATGGCTAAAGTTTTGTCCACAAAGTTCACAAGCAAATGGTTTGTGTCCTGTGTGGATTCTCATGTGTGTGTTTAAAGTGGCCTGATGGCTAAAGTTTTGTCCACAAAGTTCACAGGCAAATGGTTTCTCTCCTGTGTGGATTCTCATGTGTGTGTTTAAACTGCCCTGTCGGCTAAATTTTTGTCCACAAAGTTCACAGGCAAATGGTTTGTGTTCTGTGTGGATTCTCATGTGTCTGTTTAAACTGCCCTGTTGGCTAAATCTTTGTCCACAAAGTTCACAGGCAAATGGTTTCTCTCCTGTGTGGATTCTCATGTGAGTGTTTAAATTGCCCTGTTTACTAAATCTTTGTCCACAAAGTTCACAGGCAAATGGTTTCTCTCCTGTGTGGATTCTCATGTGTGTTATTAAATTTCCTTTTCTAGTAAATCTTTTGCCACATTCCTCACATCCGATCAGTATGGTCTCAACTTTACTGCATGACGGTACATTTTTTTCCACTTCCAGACCTTTCTTAGTAATCAAACCACTTGAAGACTCGTGTCTTGAATTACTTTTCATGTTTCTCTGAAGAGACAAGTTGTTGGTCATGGTAGTTTCTGTTTCTTCATCACTCTCCTCTTCACTGGCTGCTGCTTCTCTCTGGTCAGCTGAGCTGCTCATGTGACGGCATCTGTCTTCCTCTTGATAAAGATGTGACAGTAATGGTTTAGCTTCATCATCATTACTAACTTCAGTCTTTTGAAGAGTTCACATTACCTTCATAAGATTTCAGATCTTGGCTTCTTCTTGTTTCTGCTGCTCCACCGTCCTCTCCACCTGTGGCTGTTTCCATCTGGACTGCTGCTACTGGTTGGTAGATCTCTGTCGTCCAGTTGGTGTTGATGAAGATGTGAGGACAGAGCTTCTCAGTTGTTTCCTTAAAAAAAAAATCAAACATCTTGATGTCTAAAGGCACAGACCTCTTCCTCGTTGTTTCACCAGTTAGCAAGGTAAAGCTACACATTCTATTATGCTAAACATGTTTGCTAGCAGAAAACTATAACTACAGTACACTGTACACTTAGGAGAAATAACAATAACATACAAACCTTATATCTGTAGTTGATGGTTTGGGATGAAATCAAGTCTGTATGACAGTTTTTATGTTGCTCGAGTTTCTTCTACAGGTATTCAACAGTTTCTGTTGACAGCCTCAGAAACACTGGAGCCTAAAAACTGTTGGACTTCTCTACAGCGCTCCAACTCTGTTGCTAGTTCAGTTAGCTTGACTGCTAACTGAAAATGCTACCTAAAAACACACAACTTACAGCTAACAACAAGTCAATACGTATATTTTTTAATGTTATATAAGTTATAGGGCATTAGAGTTGTGCTAAAAAACATTCATTGTACTTTCATTTGTGATCATAGCAAACTGCGTTGTTTGCCGCTTGTACAGTGGTACCCAGAATGCTTTGCGCACACACTCTTAAAGTGACAGTACGTCTGTATTTACCATACATTTAATCAATCAATCAATCAATCAATCAATCAATCAATCAACCAATCAATCAATCAATCAATCAATCAAATAATCAATCAATCACTTTATTTTACCAGGTAGAGCCCGTTGAGATTGAGATCTCTTTTACAAGGGTGACCTGGTCAAGTGGTCAGCAGCACACGTCACATGGTAAATGACAATAAGCATTTGCATTTATCAAAAGAAAAAAAAAAAGAAAGAAAGAAAACTACAATCACAATAATTAGATGTTGACAGTTCAAAGCCAACAGGATAAGACAGACTTCTATAGACATTAAATACATAACAAGCAGACAGACATCGGTTGAATAGATACAGTTAAAAAATCAACAATGACATGTAAAATTGGATAAGTAATGTTTAGAAACATCTGCAATGGTCAAGTTTCTTGATGACATTATCTAATACGGTTGACATGAAGGAGGATCACATTACCTCTCCCTTAAAAGAGAATATATATGTAACTGAGTAACAAATATTTTCCTAAATCACATAGCTCACTAGTAACAGAAAATCATTTTAACTGTAATAAACAATTTCCAGTCCACCATCCTCCCTGAAACAAACAAGAACACAGTTTCATGTTAATCATGTAACCAAAATACAAAATTGAGGTCACAACCCGTGCAGTCGGTGCATATAAACCACTACAAACAAAGATAACTGTCCTTGTAGCAAAATAAATAAATAAATAAATAAATAAATAAATAAATAAATAAATAAATAAATAACTGTCCTTGTAGCTACAAAAAAAATCAGCTTCTCATGTCAAATATTTTAAATACAGTTGACTACAGGTTAAGTTTAGTTGGTGGTTTGCTCACTCTGCCGGAACGAGTGATTCTAGACCAGGGGTCTGCAACCTGCGGCTCTGGAGCCACATGTGGCTCTTTGGTCCCTCCGCAGCGGCTCTTTCAAGCTTTGACCAAAACTAACATGAAACTGAATTTTATAGGATGTTGTACCCACAACAAAAAATGACTAGTTTTAGCTGTTTTTCCTGTAATTTCCTTTGCAAATATGTGGACACTAGTACAATTACACAGAGTAAATTATACTCCTTTAACTTTATAATTTTTTTCTTCTTTAAAGTAGTAGGACACTCAATTTCTCCACAATTACAAAAAATAAACATAAGCCTGAACTATTCATTGTTTGTTTTTAATATATATATATATATAT
>JBBPBX010046747.1:13002-26462 GCA_038048925.1 Garcialebias charrua | reverse complement strand
TGCTTGTCTTCCTGCCACCCACCTCTCAGTCATGACCTGCATTTTGAAAAGCCAGACATCCAGGTTTATTGACAGTCATGAGGAGCTGCACTCTCCTCCAGTTTAAACACCAGTTCCATGTCTATTAACCGTGTTGGGTCTTGACCTGACCCCTCTAATACCTTCATCTGGGCCTCCCTCCTCCACGTCTTTTCTTCCTCCTTTTACGCAGTCACTCCCAGTGGAGGCTGTGCCACCTCGCCCCGTCTCCATACAAACAGAGGCGGGCTCCTGTCGTCTCTCGACTTAACGGTATTTATAACGATTTGACCCTGGGACCTTTCTGTGCTAATGATCTGCAGCCCCTCCCAACACAAACACAAGTGCATGCTGACAGAAGACAGCACACTCAGTGTGTATTATGATGGCTTTTTTTGTTTTGTTTTGCTGAAATAAACTTGGTTGCTTTTAGAAAATGCAAAGTTTTTAATACTTAACTTAATGAATGCAAGGATTTCTCCAATGAATTAAAATCTCTCAGTTTAGGACCGCGACCAAACGTTCTCTGTATGTTATACTAATACTGTATTACAATTCGATACCAAAACACTAATAGGTTAGGACTCTACTAAGCTTGTTTTTGTTTTGTTTTTCTGTCTCAACACACTATTACCGTATTTTCCAACATATAAGTCACTGTTTTTTCCCACAGATTTGTCAGTCCTGTGACTTACAGTATATGCTGAAGCAACTTATATACATTATTTTTCCATATACATCACACAATTTTTGACTTGTGCTTTAAATTCTTAAGAACAATAGTGCACGCTCGCTTCACTCAGCTGGTCCAGGCAGAGGAATACTGGAGAGCTAGCGGCTCTGACCACAGTGGATGGATGGATGGATGGATGTGTGGCACCGTGCCCCACAGGCAAAATGAAGCTGTTTTGACCATTAAAGTGCATTTATTGAGGAAAAGTTAAACTGAGACACACCTTTGCTATAATGTCAAGCAAGCAAATAATTGTTTTAAGTGTTAATCTTGTTAAATTTTTAAAAACTGCAATAGTGAGCCCTCCCGTGCGCACTCACTTCACTCTGCCGGTGCATGCGGAAGAATGTTGGAGAGTTAGCGGCTCCGGCCATGTGGGATGGATGGATGGATGGATGGCGCCGTGCTGCCCATGAAATGAAGCTGTTTTGGCCATTAAATAAGTGCATAATAAACGCGACGAGTCAGCGGTGATGCATAATAAATGCAACTTATATGTCAAAGTGACTTATACATGCTTTTCCCTCTTCATTATGCTTTTTTGACTGATGCGAATTATACTCTGGAGCGACTTATACGCCAAAAAATACGGTACTAGCTTTAAGATGAATTAATCATTCTGTATTTTTTAAAAACTCTTTTACAATAGCTGTAAAAAGAAACCAATATTCTTAGTTACATTTAAATCATCCATGTTTCATCCCGCTCTCATCAGTCCTTTCTTGTGTTAAATTCACTGACACATTAGTGCACGAGTCTGGTTCAGGAACACGGAGGGATGCTGCCAGACATCACAGCCACATTTACAGCACACGTAAACTTGCAGCTCTCCGCAGACAGAAAAACAAACTATTGTGCTCCTGCTTTCATTCTTTTCTCTCTCAAGGCCTTTTCTCTACTCACATGAGTCATGTGCGCACACACATACACACGCCAGCCACTTTGGATTCACACACACAAACAAAATCTCTCAGCCCTTTCAGTTTTGCCCTGTCAACAGCACTACAGCCTGATATGAGGCCAGCAACAGAGGAAATGAACAATGTGCCCCATTATTATAATGGAGCACAGCCAGCTACACATAAGAGGAACAACATCTAGTGAATAGTGGGCTCATGGGAAGCAGATCTGAAATCACAAGACAGTGCTTCTGGACGGCTTCTGTCTTGAAGGAGTCTGGTGCATCAGGTGCATCTATCATATATTTACCAAACGCCACTTGTTTTGTTTTTTTCAGATGACACAAACTGTTGTTCCTGACATGCCTAAATCAGAGAGGGCCATAAACGAGATGACCTTTAAGAGCCAGAAGCAGGAAGTAGACAATTACTCAGCAGGATTTATTGCTGTACTTAAGCGACAGTCATTGAAAGGGAGTAATTTGTTGATCTGTTCACGAACCTGGGTGATAAATATCTCAGACTGCTGATTCTTATCATTATTTTTTGTTTTCATCAGATTGTTGACTTTGTCAAACCAGTGTAAGGAACAGAAGGATGATGGAGCTTTTAAAAAAAAAGTTTATTCATTTTACAAAATGAGATACAACAAATGACAAGCAAATGAAAAGAAAAAAAAATATAAGGTGTAAAATGAAAGGTAGCAGATGAAGAAAATATCTTATTAAATCTGCTCCTTATCTATCTAATACAAACTAATTGCTCTCTAATAACAAAATAAGTGAATAACTCAGTTAACCATCAATTATATGGATTACTCAAATACATTCAATTATATTTGTTTAACAATTCAACTTTGATAATTTTCTTAAAGACAGGAATTGATTTAGCTTCCTTAAATACTGACTTTAAATTATTCCACAAACTTACGCCTTGTATTACGGTAGTTCTTCCCTTCGAACTTGTTCTGAACTGTGGTTTAACAAACACATCTTTAGCCTTAAGATTGTAGCAGCTTGTTCTTTTCACACAAAAAAACTTTGGATATTTGATGGTAGTATATTATTATGAGCATACATAAGTAACAAAATGTTATAATAGACCAAATCATAGAATTTCAGTAGCTTTGTTTGAGAAAATAATACACCAGAAGGGTGACAATAATGTTTTCTTGTTATAATTCTCACAATCTTTTTTTGCAAAATAAAAATAGGCATTGTGTTGCTATTACATGCTTTCCCCCATACACTTACACAATAAATCAAATGTGGCACAATCAATGAATTATATAACAGATACAACGCTTTATCATTTAGTAGGTATCGAACTCTGTAAAATACTGCAATTGATTTAGATATTTTTGTTTTGACTAAATTTATATGTTGTTTCCATGATAGATTATTATCATCAATAATAACACTCAAGAATTTTACCTCATTGACTCTGCATATTTTAGAGTCATCGATAAAAAATGGAATGTCAATTGATTTATTTTTACTGCTAAATATCATGTAGTATGTTTTATCCAAATTTAATGATATGCATTCATCCTGCATCCATTCTACTTATACAGAAACAGGGTTTGAAACGTTTCATCATTGTGGTCTCTGGACTCGATGCCAGCAGCTTTTCTTTCAATGATTATGATCAACTTCTGTTCAGAGTGAGGAGTTCAGTCATTCATTGGGGGCTCATGACAGATCCATGTTGAAAAGGGAGTGTTAATGTGGTCTGACCATCTGTCTGAGATGTGTCCCAGATGAGGCATTTGAGCAGTTTCCATAATGATGGATGGCTGTTGTCTAACAGTTAACACCGGAATAACCCTTCATTACTTGGATGAATAGATTATGTTTTGGTCCATATTTTGCATAAAAAAACTAAGCTAAGAGAGATGAGCTGTGACCTCTTCTGCTGAAAACTGTAGATCCCAGCCCTTAAACTTGAAAAATAAATTGAGCCAGTATTTCAGGGTGTAATATTTGAGCAGATAGAGATGAAGAGCCAAAGGCGACAGAATAATAAACCCAGAAAGTAGTATGACCCTCGCTAAATGTTACTGCTGTTTGTTGCTGTCTCTGTGGTTAAAAAGAAATTAAAAAAACATTGTCCTAACAGCGTAAATATGGACAAAATTACCATTAATGTCACAAAATTACCATTAATAGCAGTAGAGTTTAATGTCACTAACAAACAAATTTATAATCCTTTTTAAAAGCTAAAAATATTTTCATTATGTTGCCAAAACAGACCATCTTCTGTAACTCGGACAGGCTTAGTGTCTGACTTACATCTTCACCTCTTATCTGTGTTCTGTGTTTTTAGGTTGTTCATATTCTACTTAAAAAACAAACAAGATACAGTAATAATAATAATAATAATAATAATAATAATAATAATAATAATAATAATAATAATAATAATAATAATAATAAACAGTGGATTAATTTTCCTTGGTTTTTACACTTGGTTCTTGAATTAGTCTTTTTCTATTAATCTTTTTGAGGAGATAAGTTTATTTCTTCTGCTTTGAAAAGATCGAAGTCTATCTTTGATTTGAGCAATAATGCTACAGTCAGGCTAAATAAACTGCTTTCAAATATAAAGGTAACATCTGCTAATAAAACTTGTATTTTCCTATCTTTAGAGTAAATAGTAGCTTTAGTTAATTAGTTTAGCTTTAGCTTTGAATATATTTCATGTTCACTAACATGAAGACACTTAGCATAGTGATAGGCAATAATGTAATAGACATTTTCTGTATGTGTTCATTTGTCTGTCTATTAGCAAAATATCTTATGAATCAGTGCACACATTAATAAAACTCATTGGATGTGCATGTGCAACTTTTTTATTTAAAATTCAAGCTAATTAAAATTGGTTGCTACAGATATTTGATGTTAGCAAGCACAAAATGGCTGTAAAAGTGAATTTTACAGATATTGAGCTAAAATTTGTTGTGGTAGTAGCTGAGTGTCCTGCACAGCACATGCTATGAGCACAAACAGATTGAGTAAAATATTTGTTTAATACTTTGACGTGCAATGCAGCCTGTGATGAGCATTATTTCATGGAATGCTACTTTGTACTTTGAATATATTTCTCGTTCGCTAACATGAAGACACTTGGATTCTGGGCAAATATTTTCCTAACAACATACCTCCCACATCTTTATAAGCAACAAGATCAGCAGCACAACGATTCTGATTGTGTCAACATTGTGATGGAGTTGCACGAATGGTATTTTAGCATCGAATAGGAACAGTGTTTGTGAGTGAAATGTATGTGAAGTTTGGTCAGAATGCGTAACCAGATAATCAAGATTAAGTTTATAACCACAAGCTCATATAGATTGAAATGTACTTGACATAATCAATCCCATCTGAGGGCAAACATTTTTATAGCTGAAGAAGATGTGGTCGTACAGGTTTGTATTACTCATATGAATGCTATGTTCCCGTTTCAGGTCATTGTGCAGCTATGGGATGCATCTTTTTCTGCACAAAAGTGCTAAACTTTCAATCAAAAGTTGAAACGAGGTTTGCATTTTCACTTAACTGTCATTGTGGGAGCTGAGTTTGACGATAATTGTTCTCAAAAAATTAGAAAACATGTTAAACACCCTACACTACTCAGTCGTAACAACTGGAAAGGTGCAATGATTCGCTACTCTCCACTGTTTAAATGCTTAGTGAAATAAGCTTGAACCTTTATGTCTCACATTTCTATCCTCATATTTCTACATTTTTGCAGGACCATCTTCAGTGATCAGCAACGACGATGACTCGGCTTCTCCCCTTCACCACGTCTCTAACGGCAGCAACACGCCCTCCTCCTCAGAAATGGGCCCTGACGCCGTCATCATTGGCATGACGAAGATCCCTGTGATAGAAAACCCCCAGTACTTCAGGAGCACCAACAGCCTGCTCAAGACTGACACATGTAAGTTTAAAAAAACAACACACTTTCTCATCTTTAGCCCACACCAACATAACCACCGAACACACTGTCATTTGGAAAATCAATCAAGAGCAAAACCCCAATGATACCAGTTTGGTTGTTTGGCACACAGAAGTTGGAACATCAACATATTTCCATTCTGTGAGTGCACTGATCTTGGAAAATGGAGGAAAAAAGTTGTAATTTCTGAGGAAAAATGCAGAAAAAGAAAGCCAGTTTATATACAAGCTGACATTTGTAAATTGGGAACACATTTGTTAATTAGTGGAAGACGTCCGTGTTTGAGTCACCGTGTCCACAGGAAGCAAACATATAAGAGCTCCGACGACCCCCACATGTTTTATATAACTGCACAAAGTGAATGCACCACAAATTAATAAGAGTACATTATGGAACAACAACAAAAAAAAAGACTAAACAAAAAGGACTACTGTATAATTAAAAAAAAAAAAAATTAAAGAACAAAAGGAAATTTACAGATGAAAGGCACAGGACTCACAAGGATATTGACCTGCTCCATCATCAAGTCATTATGATTATTGACAAGTAATAAAAGCTTCTTCAGGCTTTGGCCTTGTGATGTAGTAAATTATAGCTCTAGGCATGTGTGTGTGTGTGTGTGTGTGTGTGGGGGGGGGGGTCTTTTTGTTGAGAGCTACATTTAGGAGGCACACTAATGGGAGACTGTAGGTTGACTCTCCTTAGTCCTGCTAAATAACCGAAAGACTGACTGGGGTTGCAGCCCAATGACAAGAATGAAAGTGCTGAGGATCAATAAAAGTCAATAACATGTTGCAATGTGCTCGCATGTGCCCTGATGTGTGTTTTTTTTAATCTTAGGTATTACAGTAATTACTCCATGTGCCTCTTTAAGCAACACACAGGCTGAATAGTTTAGTGTAGGTATCTGACTGATTATTTGATACTAGCATCTTTTCAGAGCAGCACAAAAGCCTTCGATGGAGACAGTTTGGCAAAGTGGCTCTGGGTTGCTCTTTAATCATGGCCTTAACCAGTTTGTCTCTTCAGGACTCAGTATATGTTCTACTTAAATGATTGCAGAGACCTCTTCCTGGCAGCAATAAAGCAGCAATTACTGTGCAGAGATGATGGATCCACGGGCAATCATGGAAAATGTTGGATCTGTTGCACAGCTTAAGTTGTTCAGCTATTCTTTGAAGTGAGCGCCTCGTTAGCAATGATAATATCAGAGGGGGTTGGATACAGTAAAACATGCAGGTTGGCAAAAGTGATCATTGTTTATATGACTCCCCAGTTTCTCTTATATGCACAGTCCACCTTGTTCTCGTCTAAATGGAAAGAAACATAGAAATACCAGGCTGGGCAGAGGCTGTTGGTCCTCATGGCAGCTGAGTCCAAACAACTTTAAAAGCTATGACAAAAAGTGTTAATTGAACTTTTATTCTGACTTTAATTACTTACAAAGATGGTTGACCTCAGAAATCCTCTCATGTTTTAAAGCAATGGATGGATCTTTTAAAGGGATGGTCTGGAAGTGCTGTCAACTCATTACAATGTCATGAAGTCAGAGTTAGAATATGCCCGACTTTTTTGCTCATGTAGATTGAATTAAAATATTAAAATATAAACTACAGTAGTGAACTATTGCAAATGACAACAAACATTTGTTTATTTGCAAAATCAGCTGATGTGATTAAAATCATTCAACACTTGCTCTTCTCAAGGGCGGACGTCTCCTCTCGGTCACCGCTTTGCTTTTGCTTTGTCTTGTCTGTGAAACTGTCTGAGAGCCTCTCTTCTACAAAATCTTCCGAATCATAACTATGAACTTCAATTTGGTCAATTGGTCCCTCAACACAACTGATAACATTTGTTCAAAAAGAAGACAGGCTGTAGCCGAGCCGATTTACCTTGTTGGCATGCACACAGCTGGATATCTCATCGACTTGGAAGATTTGATGACGTGTCTATCTCTGCTGTCATCTGTGGATCTTAAGGACGCATATTTAATTGGATTTATGATGACTGGTTCCTGCTTTTTGGATTTGGCTGGTTCCTGGTCTATCAACACACAAGGAAGACGTCGGTGGCAAATCTGGACCTGGTCAGGTTGCCTGCCTTACACGATGGATTGGTTCATGTCTCGAGAACCCAGACTTTTGGCTGAATGGATTAGATCTCGGGGATTTTCTCAGGTATGTTCCATTGGTATGGTCATTTTAATTTGGACATTTCGGAAGTGAGTGGACCGACACAGACTGTAGGTAGATGTCATTAAAGTTCTGCCTGTCCCCAAAACAATCTTGTTTATCTGAAATTTGGCTCACTGACTGGCCTTGACAGGCCGTCTTATCTCAGTACATCTGGAGAAGTTTTGTAAACCTGACACTCTCTCCCCTCCAAACCCTTCTACTGAGGAATTCCACGGACTTTTCAGAGGAGTCCAGCTGAATAAATATTCTGTCATCATTTCAGGACTCTGGATTTGTCTCTGGCCGTCCTCGGCAGCCCCCCCGAGTGTGCACAGATGTCTCCAGAGGGAACTACTGTATATGAACTGAGTGATTTTATCTGAACTCTGCAGTGCCTCTGCAGGCTGGCTGCTCACCGCCTTTGAGTCCCCCCTCCCCCCCCCTCTGCATAATGTCGGCGTCATTATGTGCTTGTGTGTGAGATTTTTTTTCATTACCACATTTTTGACCTTCAAACAGAGGTCAAAAATGTGTTAGGAATTATTTTTTGTCTCCAAACCCTATGTGTCATTTTCACCACTTTTATTGTCTGTCCAAACAGGTCTCACTTGTAAATGAGTCTTTGAGGCTCAATGTGATTTATCTGTTTAAATAAAGGTTGAATGAAAAAACAAAATAGGTCAGCAATAATGACACATATGGAAAAGCAATTTGAATCGAGTCCATCCATTCCATCCATCCATTATCTGTTACCCGCTTCTTCCATTTTGGGTCACTGGGGTCACCGGCGCCCATGCCCAGCAATCAGTGTGCGATGGGGCGGTGTACAACCTGGACGGGTCGCAAGTCCATCACAGGGACACATAGAGACAAACGAGACAAACAACCAGTCACTCTCTCACTCACACCTAGAGTCATTCAACAATATTGATGCATTGGTAGATTTAGGCTCAGATCTGTAAAGAAAGTATGCAGATTAATGTGTTTTGTTTGTGTTGAGTGCAAACCAGTATTGCAGATTTTTGTAACATTATAGTATCTCTAAAACTACTGGGTAAAACTATTTTAAATGGCACCATTTCAGGAAATTTAAGATAAATATTTTTATTCCATGTTATAGTTTACTATGACTACCTTTAGTGTCCTACCTGTCTTAGAAAACATTTTAAACAGAATGGCCACTCCAAATGGGGCAGCAGCCTGTCCAAGAAAACATAAACAAACAAACATGGAGAGATGGATGTGTCTGAGGCTGCGGCCTTCGGAAGGTGTTGACTTTTCGTTTAGAAAAAGAAAAGAGAACTCAGCACAGAAACATCAACATATTGATGACATCATAATACATTGTGCATGAGGAGGCCGACGGAGGTGGAGAGTTTGTCTGTGGACACGGTCAGATAGTTCCATAGTCCTGATAAGAGATGGTGCAGTGTCTATCAGCCAGCTCAGCTCTGACACAGGTCCACAGATGTCCTCGGGAAGGCAGCAGGTAGGGGAGGGGAGCAGCTTCTTGTTCACATAGCATCTAGGAGAGTTTGAGATAGTTGGCCAATTCAAGGCCAACACAGGGAGCCAAACTCAGATAACAACAATTATTCCGGGTCAGCACTTTAATCAATTATAATGAAATTTAATTAAATAAAACACTTTAATCTTAAGAAAATGTATAAAAATTATTGTGAACACAATCATATGAGCATGCATCAGGGAATCATATGAACATTTACATATGAACATTTACATCATTATCAATTTTATATTGCGTATTTGCAAGTACACATAATGACAGAAGCAGTAAGCTGTAGCACTTCTGGTGCAGTAAGGATGCTTTTGCTAGAATATGCTAATATTTTAGACATAAAAACATGTAAGGTGGTGATTGAAATAAAAACATTCAAATGAACTTGAAAGAATAGGAATGTTTAATACATGCATACTTACTAATGTATTCTTCAGTTTGCTTCAAAGTAAAAAACAATATTTTCCTAAAGTTTTTTTAAAACAAAACAAACAATAGGAATTAAAAAATACAATTATTTGATTAGCTACCTATAATCTAAACTCCACAAACTGCTTCAACGTTTGCACATCAATCTAAAACATGTTTCTCTCATGGCTTTTCATGTAACATCACTCTATTCTTCTATCATCTCTTTCCAAGCAGTTCTCTCTGGGTTTGTGTTTTGTGTCATCCAAGGATCGGGGAGCAATGTTGCTCTGGGAAAAAAACTGCTCATATGTCCTTTGCAATATTCATCTATTTACATGTACACATAAGCCCATGCTCACATGTGTATTAAATTATCTACACCTTGTTAAAGATGACAAGTGTAACATTGGGGGCTCAGGTTTGGAAAACATGAGGGAAAATCAGAGTGGTAGCCTGGTTGTCCCCTCTTCAACATGATCGTGTCTGACCTGTTGTGTTGCTTGGTTCCAACTAACCCACAGTTTCCAAGCTGCTCAAGCTGTTTCATGTCTGCTTTGGAAAAAGCTGATCCTACGAGAGAGGGTGGAGCGAAGGAAGAGGCAGATGGCAAACAGGCAACAATTATTTCCCAAGACACTAATTTCTTCGGGTGTTTATGAGATGTTGATCAGGGTGGATATTTAGGTGTGCAGAGGGGCTCAATTGACAGATGCAGCGAGGTGTAAAATACGCCGACGATGTGAGACAAAAGGCTTGGTGGGAATCATCCACGCTTTTATCTGAACAGGCATCAAGAAATTGGAAAGGATAAATGGTGCAGCAGAAAAAAGAAAGAAACTGCAGTTTGCAGGTTTTGTCGATAGTATTTGGGTTTCAGCAGAGAATGAAAGCAGATGCTCAGTAAGAGAGAATGAACATCAAAGTAGTGAGAATGAGACAAGTACTGTTCAAAAAATAAAATCATTGATCTTTGAAAGCTGAATTACTGTGTAGAGAATTCTCCATCCATCATCTTTACCCGCTTCTTCCTTTTTGGGTTGCGAAGGTCACTGGTGCCCATATCCAGCAGCCACTGTGCAAGAGGCGAGGGACACCCTTAAACGTTTGCAAGTCCATCACAGGGCCTGAACATTTATATATGTTTTTATTCTTACATTATGGACACAAAATGATTACAATAATGCAATGTACATCCAGCAATGAAGAAACTGCAGCAAAATGCTGAAAGAGCCAACAAGGCATCTTGCCAAGCAAAAAGAAAAAAGCTATTGCAGTAAGGGAAGCATTGGGCTGCACATATCAATTTATTTGCTATTTGAGGATGTTAATTAAGGAGAAGTGGTGCGAGGCGTTTTCATGGATGGATGCTTGTACAACCGCAGTAGGAAATGGTGCGGTGAGGTAATTAGCTAGTTAAATAGCAGGTGGCTGTCTTTTGGGAATGCAGGTTTATTGTGTGCTGCTGTTGCGTGGAGGATTGTGGCTGATCTGTGACCTGCTACTGATGTTACCAAGATGAAGAATGAATGCTGTGACGAGTGACTGGCAAAAACTGTCATCAGTATGCACTTGTGTCTTTTAAACACTCCCAAACCACTGGATTCTTCCCTCAGCTTGTCTCTCAAGTTGCTGTGTTTGGTCTTGAACAGCTAAATTAAACCTTCTGGTTGTTGACAAGTCTTTTCTTCAGGTCTTCAGGGCTGGTTTTTCCTAAAGATTGTTCATTTAGTCTTTTTTTATTTATTTAACCTTTGCTTCACATTAAAGTAAGACTTATTTACATAAGTGTTTTGTTAAAAAAAACATATCATCAGCATACACAAACTCCCATAATGTTCACAAAATTAGTGACATATTAAAAATGAAAAATATAAAAATATATCCTAACTATTTCCTTATTTAGCACATTTACTCCAATGTAGCTTTTTGATTTTTATTTTTTTTTAATAAAAGGTGTGTTCTCATACACTATTCTTTGGGCTCATTGGTGTACCTGATAAATATGTTAAAAAAAAAAAGTATTTTTTCATCCATTTGATGCTCAAAGTTAAAGCTGATGTATTGCTTTATTACAAACAATATGATCATTGCAATTTACTAGAATAGTTAAAAAATTAGGTCTGACGCAGCAGGCACATTTTGCCAAAGGTTTTTAAAACGCAAGGATGTAAAATAATAAAAGTGTTCTTTACCATGTTAGATGACATTTTTGAGGGGAAATATATAAATTATTAAATATATGATCTTCAAATCTGACCTAGTTTGTGGTTGTCCATCCTCCTCTCTTCTGATGTTTGTGTTGGTGAGAGATTTGATGTTTATCTCAGTGAAATCATATCAAATATATGTGTTTCTATAATCAGTATATCTGACAATCAACATCTCCTCAGACAGAAAGTTGTGCAGTTTAAACCTGGGCAACATACTTTTAATTATATATAATAACAACTGCATTACAGTTTTCCTGTACGTCTTTGTCTCTGTCTGCCTGTTTAATATTGAGTTATGGTGGACCTCAGCAGCTCATCATGTAGATCGATGCAGCGTCTTCTTAGAGTCAGTTGAGCTTTAATGTGATATTCTGAGTGAACAGCTTTTCTTCAAATGTGCCTCTTAATCACATCTCGCATTAATCTGAACCTGCGTCACATTGTATGTGTATGTGTGTGTGGGTGTGTGTGTGTGTGTGTGTTTCCAGACATCCCCATGTGTTTTCCATAGTTTTCTCGTGTCAGCATTTGTACATCTGGCTCACAATCAAAAGTGACAGATTAAATAGGTTGAATGTGAGGAGAATGCAGTGTTAATCATCCTGTAGAAGGAATTTATTCATGCAGGTGGTGAGAAGCCAACTCTTTCTTAAAATCAGCTTGCAGGGAGTCCCAAGTTACTTAGCAACAGAATACAGGAGTTTTATAGGAGCTCTGATTTAACCGAGGGCGAGTATGCAGAGAATATTTGACATAAAGGCCATTATAATTCCAGTTTTTACTTACTGCTGATCAAATTAACAGAGGACAAAACGAATACATTTAGTTACATTTAATATTCACATTTTAAAACAAGCATGTTCCTATTTAAATCATAATGTGTAACACAAATAAAAAATAGCATTCATACTATTTCTAGGAATAAACAATATATTGAACTTTTTTATTACCGGGACATATTTTTCGAACTATAAAGTGCACTGGATTATAAGGCGCATTAAGCGAAACAAAACAGTCAGTTAAGTCAAACTTTATTCAACTCGTTCACTGACTCTCAACATTGCTCAGTCGTACCACGTAGAATTGATTTGAGGTCAGTAAGCACAACAAGAATTAATACATGAAGTGGATTGTAAGGCTCACTGCCGATTTTTGAGAAAATTAAAGGATTTTAAGTGTGCCTTAAAGTCCAAAAAATTTGGTAAATAAATGTGAATTATCAATATTGTAAGTACTTGGACTAAAATAAATCACTTTTGTAGTCCAGCAGTACAGCACAGTAAGTGAGGACAGTAAACATGGACACTGGCTTTCAGCATCAAAAAGTTGTTCTCCGTTAAACTTACACTGGTTGTCCTTATTCAGAAATGCCTTTAAATAATTCTTTGTACTATTTTTTTTATTTAAAAAAATTCTAGTATTTTTACTTCTAATTAAAAATCCACATTAAACTAAAACTCTGGAGTATTTATGAGCTATGTGGAGTGGGGGGTGGGGGGTCCAAGATAATTTAAAGGGTGGCTATTGCCTCCCTAC
>JBBPBX010046747.1:0-11648 GCA_038048925.1 Garcialebias charrua | reverse complement strand
AAGGACACCTGGACTATGACATAGGAACCAACAATGCTCTGCTGAAGATGTGACAAACACTGGATGAGTAAACAGACTGGAGATGATGTGGAAAAGTGGCTACAGCTGTGACAGGTGTGCAGGGTGCAGGTGTAAATGGGCGTGGCAGTACTGGCTGAGGAGAAGACAACCAACACAGGAAGGGTTTGATGACACAGAGGAACACAGTGGGGAACACAAGTAACATAAACTAAACACAATAATCACAAAAATATTTATAAAAATCTTATCACAGAAAAGAACAATAATAAAGAAAATAAGCACAAATCCTGACATGAACGCTGGATAACATGTGAACTATGCTTCAGAAGAGAGACTTGTGCTTTCTAATGTGTGTTTAACATTATAAAACTGTGTTTTTATCTAAAAAATGAGTTAAAGCTAAACCTAACTACATTTGTATAAATAAACAACAACGTTGTTGGACTAATGAGGAGCAAGAATGTGTTGAATGAATTACACACCAAAAATCTCAGCCTTTTTGAAAGTATTTGGTTTGAGTGATCCCTTCATCAGGTAAGACCCCTCTGAACTAGATCTTTTTTTTTTCTTTTAAAATTTTATATTTGCATCAACTCAAATACGTAAAAAAGTTTGGTTTCCAATCCCAGAACTAACACAAACTACATGAACTAAACTGCAACAAAACAACAATAATAATTATGATAATTATAATGACAACAATAATAATAAAAAAGTGATTGTTTACGTTTGTCTTCCTTTTTTCAGTCGTTCAGCACATAAAGAGACACAACATCGTGTTGAAGAGGGAGCTGGGAGAAGGAGCATTTGGGAAAGTTTTCCTGGCTGAATGCTACAACCTGTCTCCAGACCAGGACAAGATACTGGTGGCCGTCAAGGTAATCTGGAAATATATTTCACTTCAGTGTCACGTCAAAGAAAAATGAATCTATTTCTCTGCTCTTTGGACATATAATTAGTGTAACCAGAAGGTGCACAGGCATTCAGTTGTTTTTTTGCTATATTGTCATGGTGGCACAGTTGGTAGAGCTGTTGCCTCTCAGCAAGCAGGTCACCTGCTCGAATCTCAGCCGGGGGCCTGTCTGGGTGGAGTTTACATGTTCTCTCTGTGCATGCGTGGGTTTTCTCTAGGTACTCTGGTTTTCTCCCACATATCAACAACATGCATGTTAGGCTGATTGGTAACTAATTGGTAATACAGTAGTCTTTAGGTGTGAGTGAGAGAGTGAATGGTTGTTTGTCTTTGTGTGTCCTTGTGATGGACCTGTCCAGGTTGGCCCCTCCCTCTTGCACTGTGACTGCTGCATATGGGCACCAGTGACCCCTGTGACTTGAAAAGGATGAAGCGGGTAAAGATAATTGATGGATGGATGGATGATGGATGTTTTCATATGGGACTATTTTTAAAATGTCTATGCATTTATGGTCTTAAAACATACAATTACAATGGAGGACCTACCTCGGTGAAAATTAATGAACACAAAGCTTTTGTTTAGCTCTTACAAGAATTCATAACAAAGGATGGACTGTTTTTTTTTAAAGTTTTTTTAAGTATCCTCAGTGAACTCAGTGAACTAAAATTGTTGACTGCTCTGATATTTGACCCAGTATTCAGACTCTGTGTTCGCCTTCATTTCCCCTGCCATCATTAGACGGTTGTTCCTTTTGAGGGTTTCTCAGCTTGAGGAAAGGTGGGATTGCAAGAAACCGCTGACTTCCAGGATCAAATTAAATGGCATCCTGCCGTAACATGTATCTGCCCATCAGTCCTGGTGGCTCTCTCTGCTGCTGGCCAGTGAAACAGGATCTGCATGGAGAAGGATTTCACATTAACAATACATGACCTGTGACAGACCTCCTTCCCTTTCTGTTCTCCTTTGCCTCCCCCTTCAACTCTCTCTCTCTCTCTCCCCCACACCTCCTCCTCACACCTGCTGATCTTTTTTTAAATCATTTCTCTCCAAACTGACTCATCATCTTGGCTCTAATTCTCCTCGCAACCCCCCACCTCCTTTTTTTCTTTTTTTGGACTTCCTGTTTCCTTCCAGCTTTGCCCTGAACCACCTGGAGAGGTTTGCTGCCAGCTTAGCTTCAGCTTAGTTTAAGTGTGCTCCAAAATGTTCACCCGAAAATCCTGGGACTGACTGCAAGCTCTTAAATGCTGAAATAATTTAGACGAGGCTGCATGTGAATAGATGAAACGTTCAAGTAGGATCACTTCAGTGATTTTACTTCCAAACCTTCAGCCATGAGCTGCTTTGATTAAGAAACACCCATTTCAGAGCAAATATTTGGAAGAATATTTCTTAAAAGGCACCTGCTTCATTTTATGTCACAGTTTTACTTTGTAGACTAAGATCATCTTATAATGGGAATTTTTGAAGATCTTATTTTAATCAGACCTTTAAAATATCCAAATGTTCCATCTTATGTGTGATATCACACACTTACGTGTTGTGAATGACTCTGAACAACAAATCTGAGCTCAACATCATTAAAACTGACAGAAACATTTGGGGTTTTCTACGATCAATCAGCAATGGTGGCCAATTTAAAATAAACTGACTCCAAAGATAAATCAGATGCTGATGTACCTCCTTTATTTCATGAATGTTTCATTAGCATTGGTTGAGTAGTTCATGAGATATTTTGCTGACAAATTAGGGTTTACTCCAGTAGTTAATGTTGAAGTTTTAAGCAAAGATCTTGCACAGTGAGGAGCTCCTGGAGAATGTCTTGTGAATTTTCCCAAGCTACATTTGCACCAAACATTAAGTTCAAGTTCAAGTAGGTTTTATATTTATTTATAAAATTGTGTATAAAAGATTGAAGTTATATCCAACAACAGCAAAAATGCAGTGTAAAAAGAAACTGTATATAAGAATCTAACATTTAAACTAAGAAATATGCTAAACACTAATAGCAAAACAATATGCTGAAAACCAGCAGCACGAACATGAGTCTTTGTGGGTAGATGAGTACGAATGAATACAGCAGCATGGAATAATCAGCAGCATGAGATCAGCAGCGTGGATAATCATGTATCACCAGTCAAAGTGGCATTACAGTATTTTTTTTTTCACAGTGATAATCCTGGTTAGGGATTTATGAGTCTAGCTTCAGGGTAGAAGCTGTTCCTCAGTCTAGTGGTTCTGCACTTAATGTTCCTCATCTTCCATTATTAGGACCATATCTGTAAAACTGACTTAAAAAACAAAAACACAAAAAGAAAGAAAGAAACAAACAAACAAACATTTTTGCTAACCAATGGACAGAGTTGACTTCGAATAGTTAGTGTAATTTTTTTTTACCAAATATGTTGTTGCTGGCAATAATCATAACAAACATGCAAGAAAACGTTTTAAAATGAACAATTACTATATCCATTTAAAAAGTTTCACCACAGTTCTTTATAGTGGTTCAAAATTACTGACTGTAATGAATGAACTAAAACATTGAGGGAGAATTAGCATCATACTTCAACAAAATCTTTGGCTCTCTTTTGCATTATCTCTGTTTGGGCATTTAAATCATCCATGGTGTTCAGCCTCCTCGCAGCTGTTATCACACATTACAAGTTCAGTCTTTCCTCTCCAACTTCATCGTATTTCACAGTAATTTATGCAACTGGCAAACTTGAAATCACAGAATTTTGCAGATTCTCCTGCAAAACATTTCAAATGTAAATTCATTCGACATAAAAGTCACCAGAGGCCACAGCGTGCTCATTTACTCTGTATAAACCAATCTTTAAGTATATGTTCAGGACATTTTTAAAACCAAGTGAATTTTTTTAAAAATCAAAATGAATTAAATAAATACACAATAATGAAATGTATAATTTAATTATTAAACGCATTAAATTAAATAATTAAATAAATTATTAAATTATTTAGTACACCATTACATACACAATTAAATTATTAAATACACAATTAAATTATTTATTTCATGATATAATTATTTGTCATGATTTATTCAATTATTTAATTTTGTCACAGTCCACCCTCGTGTGTCATCATGAAATTATGTTAACTGTCAGTCTCAAGGCCCAGATATAGCTCTGCGTACGGCCTGTACGCCGCTCTACGCGTGCGTTCACAAGCACAGCTCTGCGTTCGTTCTCGCGTTAAGCTAGATTTATACTCGACGTGTCGCGCAGTGCGCCATGGTGCGCACGCCAAAAGTGACGCAATATCACCGTCCCCGCCCCTGCGTGTAGACCCCGCGCATCGGTTTGGCGCGTGTCGCGCACCTCTGAATTTTTGAAACTCCGCAAGGCTAGTGCGCACTCCGTGGGCGCTACTGAATTGATTGACAGGTCAGGTGGGGACCTCACCCGACAGCCTTCACGCTCTTCACGCCAGAGCCTGCAGCTGTCTGCGTGGCTGTGGTCGTGGAGACGGCATCGCGCCGCATGGAGGAATGTTTTGACTGTGAGAAAAATATATTAAATTCTCCTTCTTCATCCCTGATCTGGACTTTTGTTTTGTTTTGTTTTTGCCAAAAGTCAAGTGATCGCTTCCTCCTCCGCTGACTCCATGCATTAAAACCGCAAGACACAATAACTGTTGTTCTATTATGATTTGCTCCTCTAATAAAGACCAAAAAAAGGAAAAAAAAGGCACTTCACACAGCTTCTGCCGCTGCGGTATTCTGTGTTTATATGTTAATAAAAAGTTCTAAAAAATAAAATAAAAACAGAGAGCGCTGGTCCAGCACACCAGAACACCAGGAAATATTTAGAACCTTGCGCAGCCACGTTGGACATGAGTTTAGTTCGCTCGTGACAAATTCATTCATTTCCTCATCATTTCAGTCATGGAGTCAGCGGAGAAGGAAGCGATCACTTGACTTTTGGCAAAAAAACAAAAGAAAAGTCCAGATCAGGGATGAAGAAGGGGAATTTAATACATTTGTGTCTCATACAAAACAGTCCGGCGCCGGGCAGTTTATTGTGAGACAACGCGCCTCGCATACGTAAAATTTGAGCTTTTCGCATACATGCCCTGCGGGACTACGCTTGTACCTCTGCGTACGGCGTACAGCGGCGTACAGCGGCGTACAGTACTGCCGTACACAGAGCTATAACTCATCAAACTCAGTGGGTGGGAATGCTGAGCATGTGAAATCCATTGCTTTGGTCTGTGTTCAAACATGGCAGCTCCCTCCATGTTAAGCTGACCTTGTTTCTGCTGTCAAATCTGGGGACATTTCCAGCTCAGAGACCAAAATAAATAAATAAATAAATAAATGTTATCAAGATTAAATCAAGAAACGGGGTCAGTTCCGGTTTCATTTATTTTTACATATTTATTCATGTTTAAACTATAAAAAAACGAATGTAGCAGCAGGACTGTATCTCTCCACACTATTGCTAACATTCCCTAAGAGGTCGATTTGTCTTTGCTTGCTGTGAGGAGCCAGCCAATCAGGCATCAGGGTTAGGGTTAGTCCCGCCCACGGAGTTTGACAAGTGAGGCTGACAGTTAAGATAATTTCATGGTGATACTGGAGGGTAGAAGGTGACAAAATGAAACAAATAAATGTACAGTTCATTATTTAATTGTGGATTTGATAGTTTAATTGTACAGGTGACCCCCGAGGTACGAACGAGTTAGGGACCTAAGAACGGTTCGCAGCTCGATTCTGCCGTAGCTAGGGGGTGAAAATTATTTAAAAAAAATTTTTTATCATGCTAACGGAGCGCGTGCACACATTTAAGCATGTACAGTAGTGTACTGTAATGTTAAACATTGCTATTCACATTTACAGAATAAATAAAAATATATATTTTCTTACTTTGAGATGGTCAAAGCCGACATCTTAGGTTGCCATGCGTTGATTGTTTTCGGGCCGAGCAGCGCGGGGGCCGGCGAGCCACCGCAGCTGCTCCAGACCTGTGTTAGCTAGCTGGCTAGCTTCTGCTAGCCAAGCCATGAGCTGGTGTTGGAGCGGCGGCGCGATCAATCTGCAGCTCCTGCTCCAGCCTGAGACGTCCACAGAGCTCACAGAGCGATTCCAGCTAGTAATTAATCCATATGATGCGATCCTGGTCACAAGTGTTCAAAAGGCCGGCTCCCGTGTTAGCTCCCGTGTTAGCTTCTGGAGCTAGCCAGGCCGGAGGTGTAGCCAGGCCGGAGGTGTAGCCAGGCCGGCCGGAGGTCTTCGCGCGGCGGCCTGGCACGATCAGCGATAAATCCGCTGCTGCCTGAGACATCCACAAAGTTCACAGAGACGTTTCCAGCTCGTAATTAATCCATATGAAGCCATCCTGGTCACCAGTCTTCGGCCGGCTCCCGGCGCCGGCAGCTAACCTAAAATGGCGTCCGGTGTTCTACATTAATTTGTGACCGTCTAAACTGGAGACCTTCAAAGGCCCCCGTGACTGAACCTAAAATGGCGTCCGGTGTTCTACATTACAGTAATTTGTGACCGTCTAAACTGGAGACCTTCAAAGGCCCCCGTGACTGAACCTAAATGGCGTCCGGTGTTCTACATTAATTTGTGACCGTGTAAACTGAAGACCTACTTCCTGCTGCCCAAGATTGCTCAAAAATGATCAGAAATGATCATTTTTATCATAATTATTATTTATAAAGCCTTTAAAACAACCACATCTGCAACAAAGTGATGTACACATGAAATTAAGAACATTTAAACACAAAAAAATATATATATATTTTTTTAATACAGTAATTTCATATTTTTATTAAATATGATACGTTCGTAGGTCCCGTTGTTCGTAGGTCGATGGAGTCGTAAGTAGGGGGTTTGATGAGTTAATGATGTATTTAATAATTAAATCATATGTATTTTGTTTTTATTTATTTATTTCACTTTGTCACATTCCATCCTTCACAGCAGCAGAGCAGTTTATATGTGACAACCCACCACAGCTGCCCTGTTTAAATGTATATTTCAAGATAATTACATTGTCCCTACATTGCACTCTGTCATGCTCGCTCCAAAACAGGAGCATGTTCGTGGCTGCTTACCACAATAAAACATGCACTCACTAAGAAAGTTTAATGATGCTGGTTTGAGCCGCGGCTATCAATCATGCAGTCGTGCATTACACAGAAACAAGTTGTGCTGTTACTGTATATCAAACACTGAGGTGCCATCGATCAAAGCCTCACTGTAGCACAAACACATGCACGTTAAAATATGCACAAGAACACATTTACATCCCTGTATCCCATCAATCACCAGCGTGAAGCACTTTCGATAATGCTTTCTTCACGCATGTAAATGACTCACTACATTTAGAGTTAGAGTGTGTTGATTGCTTTTTATTTGTCCAAGGACCTGAATGTGCTCACACTGGATGACTAACTGTGTAATATTGTGGCTTTTTGGCCTGGGAATTAATTCAGCTTTGAGTTTGGTGAGCGTGAGCATCATAGATCCGTAGATGTTTGTTCCTCACAGGGAAGTCTCTGAATTCAGCATTATTCTGCTTCGCTTAGTGCAGTGATTCATATTTGTTGCACTGATGCAGTTGGATGATTGAATCCAGAGAAACTATGCAGAAGAGTTCTTTGTCTTAGCATTTTTTTCATCTTATGTTTCCTTTGATTAGGACAGTGCAACCTTAGCTGCATTTTATCCTCGGATGATCGCAATAATGTAAAAAAAGATTGCAACAGGAAGTAGCTATGAATCATTTGAATAACATTTTATTGAACATTTTGAATGGCCATCCTTTATAAAGACATATTCATTGTAAATACTCACTTAATTCTGAATTACTCTTATTATTATTATTACTTAATTATTACTCTAATTGTTCTTAATTACTCACTTAATTATTCTTATTATTTATTTATTCATGAGCTGTTAGACTCATGAATAAATAAATAATAAGAATAATCACTGTGAAATATCACATCATGCTGATGCTGATCTGTTTTCTTGTTGCTGTGTTCATCTGTGACCATCTGCTCATAAAGACTCATGTTCGTGCTGCTGTTTGTAATGACGTTTTTCTATTACTCTAGGGCTTAGTGTATTTCTAGTTGGATGTTTTTCTTAGTTCATATCCTAGATGTTATTACTGTTTTTCTCTTACATTTTGTTGTTGGATGTAACTGGGACCCTGTGTACATTATCTCATTTCATCACATGTACTACATGCGGTGCAAATGACAATAAAGACTCTCTGACTCTGACTTAATACTTCTGTTGTTATTTTGCAGGTATAAAGGTTAAAGGTATCAAGGTTAAAGTGACAGTTCAGATTCACTGATGTGATTTAATGTTTTGTGGAACAGCTATGAACAGTCATTTATTTACCTGCTGCAGATGTCTCTTAAGATTACCTCAGTTTAGAGAGCTGGGGCCTCATGTATCAACCGTGCGTGCACACTTTTCTGGATTTGACCGTACGTCACTTTTCAGTGGGAAATCCACGCAAGTCTTTGTACATGAGGCCCCTGGGGTTTAATTCTCACCAGATTGACTCGTTCACTCAATAAAATGTTTTATTTAGTCATTTCTGGACATTTGCAAGCTTATAAAGCAGAAGCAACTATGTGGCTCTTCCTACAGAACATTTTAATATTTCTACAAGGAAAACATGTGAATTGCAAAGCTGACAGCTGTGTAAGGTTTAATAACATAGCATTCATACGAACAATTTAAAATATTTTTCTTTTTCCATTTTTATTGTAATAAAATGCAAATCAACACAAATTAAGGGACTGTTTTTTAAACTTGGCAGAGTACTTGCTATTTATTTTCACTGGTTAAAAGCAAATAATGCTTACTGTATATTAATCACAAATAATCTCAAAACTCAAATCCACCACAGAATTCATCAGCAACTCACATTTCCCACATATGTTTGCGATCACATTTCAGACTGAGATTGAAGTGCAGGCTTCCTCTTGCATCCACCATCCATCCTGTAATAGTTGTTTAAACTTTATGCAGTATCACGTTACAGAGCATAATGTACACGACTGTCTGTGTTTCCTGATGCATGGCTGCTTTAATGTCAGCGGATGGAGTTGCATTCAGGCTCATTTTCTGGCATCTCAGCATTCTGGGTAAAGGTCGCAGGTCGTTCACGTCTTCCTGGTGACTTGTCCTTGTCCTGCAGAGCCGTGTTCGTAATACAAGCTTCTGACTCTGTTGTTCGAACACAACCAGGAAAAAGAACACACATACAGTATACAGTGGAAAGCTCACATATATCCTATGATGTAGGAAGCAAATCAATTATTCATGCAGGACAAGACAGTTTTTTTTCTACATTTTCTTTCTTTAGATGTGAAATGAATATAGAGACTGTATCACTTACATTTCCTGAATTTTCTTCTTTTTTTTTAACAAACAGACTTTCTTTCTTGCTTGAATTACTCAATTTTTCTCATTCATGGGAAACACAAAAAGACTAGTTCCAAAGTGAACCGATGGACATAATGAATGTAAACAGTCATGTGTTTTGCAATGCCTTATGGGATTATAAAAACCCCTTTACTTTCCTGCTACTATCTTTTCCTTTACTCCAGTAATTTCACACAACGTGTGCTGAGCTGCTCTAACTCACTTTTACAAGACAAGGTATTTTCTTCCTCGGTGGACATCATCCAAAAAAACGTGAATTCAACTGGTTTCATAATGAGTGGGATTTTCATTCGTCGCTCTATTAAAATGTCATCATTGTGTGTTTGCATGTGTATTTGCAGACACTTAAAGAGGCCAGTGAAAATGCCAGGAAGGATTTCCACCGTGAAGCGGAGCTGCTGACCAACCTGCAGCACGAGCACATCGTCACGTTCTATGGAGTCTGTGTGGAGAGCGATCCTCTCATCATGGTGTTTGAGTACATGAAACACGGGGACCTGAACAAGTTCCTCAGGCATGCCTCTCCTCTTCGTTGTACTGTCACTAAAATGGCAACGCAAACACAGAGCCATCTGATCAAAACAGAATCACCAACAGCAGTTAGATATTTAAAATACATGTATAAATAAATCCTCCTCAAGGGTACATGAAAGCTAAAAACTCAAGTAAGTTAAAAGTTTGTCATGTTCTCTGGCAGGGCTCATGGTCCAGATGCAGTTCTGATGGCAGAGGGCCAGCCTACCAGACCTGTGGAGCTGACCCAGTCTCAGATGCTGCACATTGCCCAGCAGATAGCATCTGGCATGGTTTACCTGGCTTCACAGCACTTTGTGCACCGCGACCTGGCCACCAGGTGGGTCACTCTTTATACCAGTGCTCATAAAACACCAAGCTTTATATGATTAGGTGGGAATATTTTTTAAAATGGGTGGTTTTTAATGAACAGACAGCACAAATTCAGTCATAAGGACATGATCTATGAAAACCAAAGTCACACCAAGTTCCAAAGTGATCAGCTTGATAACTAATACAATATCAAGAACACACGATTGCTGAAAATTTCAGAAAAAAACTGAAGCCTTAAGATAAATCATTGACTTGAATACAAATAACATTTAGGACAGATTAGCTGATTACTTCTGACAAAAAATATTAAAATATGAATGAATGAAAGTAAACTTCCATTAAAGAAAGCTTATTACTTTCTACCTTGCATGCCAAGACTTTGCATAATCTGTTTGGATTAGGAGTACTGGTTGGGGATGATTCTCAGCTTTGACCTCAACAAGTTTTAGCTCAGTAGCTGTAAAACTGACCGAGTTATAGCTGTTTGTGCATCTGTTAAGGTCAGTTAGCTGCGGTGGTCGGACTGACTCCAAGAGATAATCAGTTGTAGACGTACATGCAACGATTACTTTCTGAATTTTTTGTTCAAAATCTGAGTAATGGTATAAAAACATGCATCAGGGTATAAAAACAGTTTATTAACAGACAAACAAAAACCTGCGTACACAAACGCATGCATTCACATGATCACACAGCAGCAGTCATGTTTCTATTTCAAAGATACATGAATGTATTTCAGTGTCCAATAATGAGACCCCAGTTCTGTGAGCCATTTCACCTCTGACAACAAATCTTTTTATTAATTTAAATTTTATTTATCTTTTACTAAAAGAAACTGTCTGGTTGGTGAGAATCTGTTGGTGAAGATCGGAGACTTTGGAATGTCCAGAGACGTCTACAGCACTGACTACTACAGGGTAGGTGTACGTGTCTACACCTTTTCTGGCCCCTCTTTCAACCCCCTCCCCACCCTGCATCCTGCTGCATGGGTCTTTCTCTGCTCCCCCCTCACCCCTGCATGGGCATGTCTGACAGAGTCCATCGGCCCTGCAGCCAAACATTTGCTGTGGAGCGTGAACAAACCAGAATACAGCGAGTTAAACCTGAAGCTGAATCAGTGAACATCTTATAGATTATGTGTGGTGTGCAGTATATATAGTATATATATATATATATATATATATATATATATATATCTATATATATATATATATATATATATATATATATATATATATATATATATATATATATATATATATATATATATATATATGTATATATATATATATTTATATATATATATATATATATATATATATATATATATATATATATATATATATATATATATATATATATATATATATATATATATATATATATATATATATATATATATATATATATATATATATATATATATA
>JBBPBX010046746.1:0-11314 GCA_038048925.1 Garcialebias charrua | reverse complement strand
CTGTATGAATGTATGTGTGTAGTAGAGTACTGTATGAACGCATGTGTGTGTAGTAGAGTACTGTATGAATGTAAGTGTGTAGTAGAGTACTGTATGAACGCATGTGTGTGTAGTAGAGTACGGTATGAATGTATGTATGTATGTAGTAGAGTACTGTATGAATGTATGTGTGTGTAGTAGAGTACTGTATGAATGTATGTGTGCATAGTAGAGTACTGTATGTATGTGTGTGTAGTAGAGTACTGTATGAATGTATGTGTGTGTAGTAGAGTACTGTATGAATGTATGTGTGCATAGTAGAGTACTGTACATATGTGTGTAGTAAAGTACTGTATGAATGTATGTGTGCTTAGTAGAGAACTGTATGAATGTATGTGTGTGTAGTAGAGTACTATATGAATGTTTGTGTGTGTAGTAGAGTACTGTATGAATGTATGTGTGCGTAGTAGAGTGCTGTATGAATGTATGTGTGCGTAGTAGAGTGCTGTATGAATATATATGTGTAGGACATTGCTGTATAAATGTGTGTGTGGTAGAGTGCTGTATGAATATGTGTGCAGTAGAGTACTCTATGAATGTACAGTATGTGTGTTTAAGTAGTAGAGTGCTATATGAATGTGTGTGTAGTAGAGTGCTGTATGAATGTGTGTGTAGTATGAATGTGTGTGTAGTAGAGTGCCGTATGAATGTGTGTGTAGTATGAATATGTGTGTAGTAGAGTGCCGTTAGCCTGGTTAAAACCAGATCCTTGTCCTTCACTTCGCTTCAAATAGGGTCTGGGACTTTTCCCATAGAGAAGGATTTCTCCGGTAGATTTTTGACCGGACCAGTCAGAGAACAGAAGGGGCAGAGTTTTTGGCCCCTAACCCACGCCCCCACCTGTCCCAGCGCGCAGCCAGCGAGCAGCCGCATGTTCTCATTCAAAGCATCTGCTCCGCCTCCTGCTGCATTTTCTCTCGCTGCCGCTGCATATTCTGTGTTTATATGTTAATAAAACGTTCTAAAAATAAAAATAAAAAACATGGATCGCTGGTCCAGCACACCAGAAGACCAGAAAATCTGATGGGACTCGGGCAGCCACGTTGAACCCGAGTTTAATTCTCTCGTGACAACCTCAGACATTTCCTCATCAGCGGAGGGAGAGGAGGAGGAGGGAGCGATCACTTGACTTTTGGCAAAAAAAACAAAAGAAAACTCCAGATAAGGGATTAAGAAGGGGAATTTAATACATTTGTGTCACATATAAAACAGTCCTGCATCGCTTTGCATCGCTTTGAATGAGAACATGCGGCTGCTCGCTGGCTGCGCTGGGACAGGTGGGGGCGTGGGTTAGGGGCCAAAAACTCAGCCCCTTCTGTTCTGATTGGCCCGGTAAAAAATCTACCGGAGAAATCCTTCTCTATGGGAGAAGTCCCAGACCCTAGTGCGAAGTGAAGGACAAGGGTCTGGTTTTAACCAGGCTAGAGTGCCGTATGAATGTGTGTGTAGTAGAGTACTGTATGAATGCATGTGTGTGTAGTAGAGTGCTCTATGTATGTGTGTGTAGTAGAGTGCTGTTTGAATGTATGTGTGTAGTAGAGTGCTTTATGTATGTACTTAGTTGAGTACTGCATGAACGTATGTGTGTAGTAGAGTGCTGTATGAATGTGTGTGTAGTAGAGTACTGTATGAATGTGTGTGTGTAGTAGAGTGCTGTATGAATGTGTGTAGTAGAGTACTGTATGAATGTGTGTGTAGTAGAGTACTGTATGAATGTATGTGTGCGTAGTAGACTACTGTATGAATGTATGTGTGCGTAATAGAGTACTGTATAAATGTATGTGTGTGTAGTAGAGTACTGTATGAATGTATGTATGTGTAGGGGCGGCCGTGGTGTGGTGGTAATGGCAGTCGTCCCCCGATTGTAAGGTTGGAGGTTCTAATCCCGGTTCGCCACACCATGTGTCGTTGTGTCCCTGGGCAAGACACTTAACCCCGAGTTGCTCCCGGTAGGACTGGCTGGCGCCTTGCACGGCAGTCTGCCGCTACCGGTGTATGAATGTGTGTATGAATGGGTGGATGGTTGGTATTGTAAAGCGCTTTGGGGCCCCTCATAGGGGGCTGGAAAGCGCTATATTAATAAGCTCCATTTACCATTTATGTGTGCGTAGTAGAGTACTGTATGAATGTATGTGTGCGTAGTAGAGTACTGTGTGAATGTATGTGTGCGCTAGTAGAGTACTGTATGAATGTATGTGTGCATAGTAGAGTACTGTTTGAATGTATGTGTGTGTAGTAGAGTGCTGTATGAATGTATGTGTGTGTAATAGTGCTGTATGAATGTATGTGTGTGTAGTAGAGTACTGTTTGAATGTATGTGTGTGTAGTAGAGTGCTGTATGAATGTATGTGTGTGTAATAGTGCTGTATGAATGTATGTGTGTGTAGTAGAGTGCTGTATGAATGTGTGCGTAGTAGAGTGCTGTATGAATGTATGTGTGCATAGTAGAGTACTGTTTGAATGTATGTGTGTGTAGTAGAGTGCTGTATGAATGTATGTGTGTGTAATAGTGCTGTATGAATGTATGTGTGTGTAGTAGAGTGCTGTATGAATGTGTGCGTAGTAGAGTGCTGTATGAATGTATGTGTGCATAGTAGAGTACTGTTTGAATGTATGTGTGTGTAGTAGAGTGCTGTATGAATATATGTGTGTGTAATAGTGCTGTATGAATGTATGTGTGTGTAGTAGAGTGCTGTATGAATGTGTGCGTAGTAGAGTGCTGTATGAATGTGTGTGTAGTAGAGTACTGTATGAATGTATGTGTGCGTAGTAGAGTACTGTATGAATGTATGTGTATGTAGTAGATTACTGTACGAATGTTCATTCATTCATTCAACCTTTATTTAAACAGATAAATCACATTGAGTCTCAAAGACTCATTTACAAGTATGTGTATGTAGTAGAGTACTGTATGAATGTATGTGTGCATTGTAGAGTACTGTACGTATGTGTGTAGTAGAGTACTTTATGAATGTATGTGTGCGTAGTAAAGTACTGTATGAATGTATGTATGTGTAGTAGAGTACTGTATGAATGTATGTGAATGTGTATTAGAGGACTGTATGAATGTGTGTGTAGTAGAGAACTGTTTGAATGTGTGTGTAGTAGAGTACTGTATGAATGTATGTGTGTGTAGTAGAGTGTTGTATGAATGTGTGTGTGTAGTATGTGTGTATAGAAGAGTACTGTATGAATGTATGTGTGTAGTAGAGTACTGTATGCATGAATGTATGTGTGTGTAGTAGAGAACTGTGAATGTATGTGTGTAGTAGAGTACTGTATGCATGAATGTATGTATGTGTGTAGTAGAGTACTGTATGAATGTATGTGTGTAGTAGAGTGTTGTATGAATGTATGTGTGTGTAGTAGAGTACTGTATGAATGTATGTGTATGTAGAAGAGTACTGTATGAATGTATTCAGTGAAAGTGGAGTGCTATTGACCTCAACCAGTGATGTCATAGGGAGGTGAGGGGCCGTGTAGGACTTAAACTATTTTCCTCTCTCACACACACATGTATTGCCTCTCATTCACTATAGTATTACTGCACACACACATGTATTGCCTCTCATTCACTATAGTATTACTGCACATACACACACATTTTCTGCTTGCCTCTCATGCAGTATAGTATTATTCTCTCACACACACATGTATTGCCTCTCATTCACTATAGTATTACTGCACATACACACACATTTTCTGCTTGCCTCTCATGCAGTATAGTATTATTCTCTCACACACACATGTATTGCCTCTCATTCACTATAGTATTACTGCACATACACACACATTTTCTGCTTGCCTCTCATGCAGTATAGTATTATTCTCTCACACACACATGTATTGCCTCTCATTCACTATAGTATTACTGCACATACACACACATTTTCTGCTTGCCTCTCATGCAGTATAGTATTATTCTCTCACACACACATGTATTGTCTCTCATTCACTATAGTATTACTGCACATACACACACATTTTCTGCTTGCCTCTCATGCAGTATAGTATTATTCTCTCACACACACATGTATTGCCTCTCATTCACTATAGTATTACTGCACATACACACACATTTTCTGCTTATTGCCTCTCACACACACATGTATTGTCTCTCATTCACTATAGTATTACTGCACATACACTCTCATTTTCTGCTTATTGCCTCTCACACACACATGTATTGTCTCTCATTCACTATAGTATTACTGCACATACACACACATTTTCTGCTTATTGCCTCTCACACACACATGTATTGTCTCTCATTCACTATAGTATTACTGCACATACACACACATTTTCTGCTTATTGCCTCTCACACACACACATGTATTGCCTCTCATTCACAATAGTATTATTGTACACACACACACACATTTTCTGCTTACACACACACACATTTTCTGCTTATTGCCTCTCATTCAGTATAGTATTATTCTCACACAAACACATGTATTGCCTCTCATTCACAATACAGTAGTATTAGGTCACATACACGTTTTTTGTCTCTCTTTGGTCGTGTGTGTGTGTGTGTGTGTGTGTGTGTGTGCGTCCGCATGTGTGTGTGTGCGAGAGAACATACTATTATGTGTATGAGAAGAAGGACGTGTGTGTGTGTGTGTGTGTGCATTTTGTCCCGGAAGAGGCGGGGCATAATTTCAAGATCTGATCGCGCATGCGTGAGAGCTGAGGCAGGAAGTTACAGCCAAACACCATGAGCTCCCAGAGAAGATTCTGCCAAAATTTTAAATAGTATTTTGTCACCAACGGATGCAACAAGTAGTGGGACGTGCGTCTTAAACGAAAGAGCTCCTGTGAGCGCCCGCAGCGATTCTGTTGATACAGAGTTCTCTCGTGTGCTGGAGCAGCTAGCGGCTAGCAGCTAGCGGCTAGCTGCTAGCCGAAGTTCAACAGTTTCAGCTGGAAATGGAGGTAAACTACTTCTACACAGTAAAGAGTTTGTTTTCTGAATATATAGTGTGCATTTTATTAACCATATCTCAGGAATCCGTGTACGGTTCGTTCTTTGGTTTTTCCGTTTCAGAATAAAATACTGTATACGTTTTGTTGACGTAGTTATACAGGTGTTGTGACGAAAATTGCACCTCTTCGGTAAAATGCACCCGCGTTAAGGAGTTTCAGGGCACTTTCACTATTTCGTAAAAAATTCAAAGTGCTAAATCAACTCCTGGGTTTTATAACTGTCAGAGACAACACATTTATTGCACTGTATTTTGACACAACTGACATTTTTACGCCACAAAAAAGTCAGTGTAATCAGTTGGTATTTCAAACGTGAAATAAAGAAACATCTTTGGAATTTATTTTTCTGCCAGAAAGGCCCACCCGGTGCACAAATTTAGCATATACTGTATTAAAAGTTGTTCATGTTTTAAACAACTAGAAATAATGATTGTAATAACAAAAAATGTAGCGTTTTGTTTCTCCAATTCAGTTTTAAAACAAAACCCCCGATTATTGCATTTTCCTAGTTTAATTTCGATGTGGGGAAAAAAAATAAAATAAATAATAATACAGGGACTCTCAGGTCCCGACCTAGCTTTACTGTTGTTTACACACATATAATTGCTAGTATTCCTCTGATGCTCTTGTTGTTCTGTGACAGGAACGAGTTTGGAGGGGTCTTGCAGTTCCACGTTTCCATGCCCAGCAGTGTTTGACCTTGGTGTACTAACAGGAGAAGAAGGTAATGTGTTTTTTTGGTCTTCTCTTAACGCCAAATTTACACTACATGCGTTCCGGCTCCGCCCCGCTCCGGTCCGACCTCCGCAGCAAATACGCACCCATTATAATCAATGACAGAATTTACACTGGCTCCGCACGGCGGCGGCGAGCAGCGGAGAGCGGACGGCAGTCCGTCAAAATTTAATTTTTCTATTTCTGCCGGAGCTGTGCCGGAGTCAACTTTTGAAGATTACGTCGCACCAACAGGAAAAGGAACGAGCACAACATCCGTATTTACAAAATAAAATCACCACGGGCGGACTTAATCCTAGCTCTATACAGATTTATTTGTACAAAAATTGTGTCAAACTATCATTTATGACTACACCTACAAACGCAATACAAGAAATAAATAAATTAAGTATTTTATTCTGAAATGTAATAAATCACTTCCTGTTGCTCAAACCATGTCCTGTCGCTCATTTACGAGAGAAGATCAAGGCAGCAGTCTCTACTCTTGTTCTCCTTCTTCCACCGAATGAATTGTTTTGTTCTGACTTACTTATTTATCACTTGATTTATCGCGCGGTCTCGCAATTCCCGCGCATGTGTCTTGGAGCGGCGCATCCAGGCGGACCTGAGCGGAGCGGAGGTAGTGGAAATTGGACTCGCTCAGCTGCGACCTGCGGGGCGGAGCCGGACCGGCTGTAGTGTATTTTTGGCGTTAAGATGATCAGCACAGCTGGTGCCTTTTTACTTGTTATTCCTGACAAGAGAATGTAGTGATGTTTGTCTGGATAAATGGCATCACATAACACATACATAATTGCACTGTCTATAGCAGGGGCCCCCAATTCCAGTCCTGCAACTTGTACATGTGTCCCTGGTCCAACACGTCTGAATAAATGACTGAAGTAACTACTCAGTATGCGGTCAAGTTTCCAAAAGCCCTGCTAATGACCTGAATATTTGTCTCAGGTGTGTTGAAGCAGGCGCATCTAAAAGTCCAGGACGCTGCCCCCAGAGGACTGGAATTGAGGTCCCCTGGTCTATAGGTTTCATGTAGTCTCCATTACAGTGTAGAATTCATTGGTTCAAACTTAAATGCTCACAGCCCGTTTTAGATGCATGATTTATTTTGGTAATATTGGTATTTGTTAAAGGTGCAGTCTGTGGGAGTGGTGGCGCAGAGGTTAAGAAGGTGCGCTTGTGATCGGAAGATCGCCGGTTCAAGCCCTGGTACCGACAACATCAAAGATGTGGGGGGGATAAGTGAAGCGGTCACACTTGTCTCCACCCTCATCTGCCCCACTCTGGGCCCTTGAGCAAGGCCCTTAACCCACACCATCTGCTCCCCCGGGAACCCTAGATATCAGCTCTCTGCTCCACACAGAGGGCTGTGGTTGTGTCAGGAAGGGCATCCGGCGTAAAAACTGCCAAATCTTCGTGCGACCAGTTCGCTGTGGCGACCCCTAACGCAGGGAAAAAAGCCGAAAGAAGAAGAAAAAAAAAGAAAGAAAAAAAAAGTTAAAGGTGCAGTCTGTAACTTTTCTAAAAATATATTTTTAACATATTTCTTCACTCTATCATTATCTCCTGACAGACTGATGTTAGACAGGTAATCTCTGAAAAAAACTATGGTCGTCTGGCTTCTCCAGATGTTACTAAAAGCATTTCTAAAAAGCCACAGTGACCCGCCATTAACCAGCCAATAAAAACAGTTTTTAACCAGCCAATAAAAACAGAGCTTCTCACTTCTTACGCCCCTAACCCACGCCCCCGCCTTTCCCAGCCCGCAGCGGCCACGCACATTCTCGTTTCAAGGATTGCAAAGCGATGCAAAACTGTTTTGTATGACACAAATATATTAAATTCCCCTTCTTCATCCCTGATCTGGATTTATTTTTTTTTTTGCCAAAGGTCAAGTGATCGCTTCCACCTCGCCGACTCCATGACTGAAAACATGAGGAAATGAATTAATTTGTCACGAGCGAATTCAACTTGGGTCCTACGTCCTCTGCAGATTTCCTGGTGTTCTGGACCAGCGCTCCATGTTTTTATTTTATTTTTTAGAACGTTTTATTAACATATAAACACAGAAGATCACAGCAGCTCCGACAGGACATGCAGTTCAGCGAGAGCAAGGGGGAGCAGAGCCAAATATGGCTTTGAGGCGGAGGGACCAGAATGCTTTCCCTGTTGAAAATGTTTTGAAGTCCTGCGTTCTACAGAAAATTACAGACTGCACCTTTAAGTATGTACTCTGCAAACTTTGTAATTGTCGTTGTACCCCCCCCCCCTTCCTCTTTGTACCACAGGATTTTTTTTTCAATCTTCAAGAATTCCTTCTGGGACAGCTGGACTGAAGACTGGAAACGGAACATATTGGAGTCACAAACACATTGTCACAATGCAACTTCATAGCATTTTTGTTGTTCTGCTACAGCTGTGCTTTCTACCTTTATTTACATTTGGAGTCAGTAAAGTTGAAGTTACACAATTTTTTTGGGAATGCTCTACAATGTATAGAACACATTTTAAGGGAAAGAACATGACACAAATAGCCAGGATAGGCTTTAGAGAACTTGCTGGTCACACTCAGACTTTATCTGCAATCCTATCAGTGCCAGTTTTTAATGTTATTTTTAATTTCATTCAGCTGCATTGTATCTATGACTCTTTAAATGATGATCGTCTTTTTTGGCTTCATTTTGTATGTATGCCAAGAATTGAAAAAGCCACATTTGAGTTTCAAAACCAGTGGAATAACGATGGCGTCTCTACACAGAACGGGCGGATGCCCCTTTACTTGTGACATGCAGGTGTCAAACAGTATGGCACAACAAAATACAGCTGTAGATTCTATTTTTGAACTAGAAAGTTTTGGAGTAGATAACAATGGGCCTTTACCTGGTATTCAGACCAGTAATAATGTTGTTATTCCAGATATTGCTGTAAACAAATGACACAGCAGTTAATTTAATGCGGCACATCTAAAAAAGCTAAGTCTGGTCCTCTGGACATTCAAAAAATTAAACAAAAAGCAAAAAAATTGTAGAAACGTTTCGTCTGACAGACTTCCTCAGTCTGAGCTGCTGTATTCAGCTCAGTCTTATAATATATTTTAAGTATATGAATATATTTAAATATATTTTTATATTTTAATTTTATATAAGACTGAGCTGAATACAGCAGCTCAGACTGAGGAAGTCTGTCAGACGAAACGTTTCTACAATTTTTTTGTTTTTGTTTAATTTTTTGAATGTCCAGAGGGCCAGACTTAGCTTTTTAGATTTTTCTACCTGTATTATTGAGCATGCATCAGGTTAATGCGGCACACTTTGTCCTCTGCAGAATTATGGAAATTGTGGGATTAATTCATTCTGCTCTGTAGTAACCTTTGTTGAACAACATAATTCCCTATCTTAATAATTTAGTTTTAATTTTAAAAACATTTGTGCTTAAATTGAAGGGAATGTATAAAACGTTTAATAATTACATTTTGAGTTAAAGGTACTTGGTGACAATCTATTCAGAGTATTAAAGTAAAATGTGTTTTTTCTTATTTTGTCTGTATGTAAAGTTTAAATAAACAGTACTGACAATGCATTACTTTAAACTGTCTGTATTCACATTCTGGAAGGAATACAACATGAAAAGTACAAATTCTCATAAGAAAAAAAGAACATTTGCTGTACTAACTATATATAACCACAATAATCAGGCCACCAAAAGCTTGAACTGGAGCACTACAAATAAACATCCAACAAGTTTGGTATGGTAAATTAAACAGTGTAATGTGAAACCTTTCAAAATTACAGCATAAAACCAAAGGCTGGCATTAAAAAAAAAACTTTACTGGTTTCTTTTAAGTTCCAACATGACAAGCCAGACTGAATATAAATACCAAATAAGGTGGTTGAAAAACAAAGATTTGTGAGAAAAAAAAATTATGCAAAAGGTACAATTATTAAAATTACAACAATGAAACTAAAGAGGATTGGGGCCACCAAGCAGATAATTCCCCCAGTTGTGACTTATCTTATATTTCTGAGAAAAAAGGTAATTTAAACTCAGAAATGTGAGATGTATTCAGAGAGAAAAGTCAGATTTTGCTTCTTCTCTCGAGGCCCTAATCTACTTCTGTAGAAACTGGATTAAAGTGAGGTAATTGGGCAAAAACCATTGGGCGCAACTGGTAGAGCTGCTGCCTCTCAGCAAGAAGGTCCAAGGTTCACATCCCGGCCGGTCCGGGGCCTTTCTGGGTGGAGTTTGCATGTTCTCTCCGTGCATGCGTGGGTTTTCTCCGGATGCTCCGGTTTCCTCCCACAGTCCAAAAACATGCATGTTAGGTTGATTGGTAACTCTAAATTGACCCTAGGTGTGAGTGAGACAGGTCCCTCTTGTAAATGAGTCCTCGTGGCTCAACGAGGATAGCCTGTATAAATAAAGGTTGAATGAAAGTATAACTTAAAGTAGCTCAATACTTTTTAATGGTTCCACTTTAAACTGAGGTTCCCCTTATACAGGTACAAGTAAATAGCTTATAAAGGTATTAAACATCTGTAAACAATTTATAAATCTTTGGGCGGCCGTGGCGTAGTGGTAAGGGCAGTCGTCTCCCGATCGGAAAGTTGGCGGTTCGACTCCCGGGACCCGCACCATGTGTCCTTGGGCAAGACACTTAACCCCGAGTTGCTCCCGGTAGGACTGGAAAGCACCTTGCATGGTAGTCTGCCGCCACCGGTTTATGAATGTGTGTAGCATTCAATATATGTGTAGCACTTTGAGATTTTCAGTAATGAAAAGTGCGTTATAAATTGAATTATTATAAATCATTAATGACTGCTTGTTATGCATTACAGACAAAACTGACAATTTTCTTGCCAAATATATCCTAATTTCTATTTCATCTAGAGTTATATTAAACATTTCAGACTAAGTTACTACATTGTAAACACAATAAGCATTTGTAAAACTTATTTTAGGATCAATGCGCTTACAAAGTAGTAACTTAGTCTGAAATGTGTTAATATAACAATTAGATGAATATAGGTGAACAGATTTGGCTCACTATTGTAAAATAAAAAAAACTGGTAAATTTAGTCTCAATCACCTTTAAATAAAGCATAATAAGTAGTTAATGAGTTAGAAAGTGTTTATATAAGATTTAATAACATTTCTACAAACTATGTATTAGCAATCTATAAAGTGGTACTCTTTTCATGTTCAGCCATTCTCTGGTAATTGAGAAAGCTCATCGGATGATGAGCGAAACGTCTTCTGTTACAAATAAAGTCCAGTTGATCTTGTATTGAAAGCCTTTTTTGATTCATCATGTCCTGGACGACTGAGAATCTTCACCAGCATACTTGCACATTATTTTACAATGTAACAACTTTTGAACCAAAACACTTTGCTAAACAGGACCAGCCTTAGCAAGGTTTGCATAGTTTCTAAGCTTTATTTACACAACTATACACTTTAAGTGTATTTCATTCGAGCAGAAACCTCTCATGTTCTCCCAAATCCCTGTGTGTTCCCTAAAGCAAAGTCCATGTTTTCCTTAAACACCATCATAAGA
>JBBPBX010046745.1:0-13911 GCA_038048925.1 Garcialebias charrua | reverse complement strand
TGGAGCTGCCACTGGCAAACATCTATACCTTAACATTCTGCTATGTCTAATAGTTTGAAAATTCATTAACTTACCTACAGAAAAGGGCATGAAGGCATCTCTCCTGATGAATTTACCCTCATCATCCAGGAAATGACAGGGGTTGAAGCTGTGTGGGCTCTCCCATTCACTCTCATCATACAAAACAGAAGTAAGGAGAGGAAGAACAGTTGTTCCCTGCAGGTAAATCAAGTTTTAGTTTTAAATCATTAAATATTTTATCATTTGCATTTATGTAAGATTATTATTTTAAAAACAAGCAATATTTTTGTGAAAACAGAACCAATGTGAGCTGCTGACCTCTTCAATTAAATAGCCGTGAAAGGTGACATCTTTGCTTGTTGTGTGAGGAATGGCAATTGGAGCGATGTTTGCAAATCTTTGTGTCTCATGGAGAACAGCATTAGTGTACGGCAAATCCTTCCTATCCTCTGTTTGAACCTGCCGGTTTCCAACCACCCTGCTCAGCTCCTTCTGAACACGATCTGGATGAACATTAGATAATAATAACAATATAAACTGTTGCAATATTTGACGGGCCCAAGATGAAGTTTTTACCTTGAATTTGAGGAAACTTGACCATGTAAAGGACACTCCACTTCAGAGTCGTAGATGTGGTGTCAGTTCCAGCTGCAAATAAATTTACCACACTGTACAACAAGTTATCATCATGGTAGTATGAATTCCTGATACCAGATTCCTTGTGACAGACACAAAAAAGAGGGAAAAAACTTGTTGAGATCAACAACGACATCATGCAAATTGACTTGTTAAATTACTCACCTCCAGATGTTTCTTATGAATCAGAAAGGCATCAACAAGGCAGCTGCACACCTCAGGGTCCAAAGTTTCTTTCAGCTCTACTATCGTCTTCCAAGCATCTGCCTTTCCATCTTCTACATTCTTCATAACGTTCCTCCAGTTTTTAAGGAAAGGGCCCAGCCATGGCATAAAGTTGTAAATCTTGAAATATAAGTACTGTATTATAAATATTATATATAAAAACATTTTTTGTTTATTTAATTCATTTATTCATTCATTGAAAAAGAAACAAAATAAACTAAACAAATTCATCAGAGGAAAAAAACATGGAATGAAAAGGGTGCAGAAAGAAGGAAAAAATTATTTTAAAATCCATCCCTTGTTTAGAAAAAAATACATAAAATAACTTTAAACAAACAACAACTTGGGCTTGAACATCTCCAAAGTCAAAACAAAATATTAGGCATCCTTCATTTGGCACTATACTTTCCCAACACGTTTAATTTACACATATATGTGTGTGTATAATACAGGTGCTGGTCATAAAATTAGAATAACACGAAAAGTTGATTAATTTCAGTAATTTCATTCAAAATTTGAAACTTTAATATCACAGTAGTCCCTTGCTACTTCTCGGTTTGTTTATCATGGATTTGCTGTATCACAGTTTTTCAAAATAAGATTGAAACTCAGTTGGCTGATTGATGAATTAACCACACAGTCGGCATGGAATTTTTATTTAATATAAATTATTTAGCACCTGCTGCTCCTTTGTGTAGCCCACAACTATTAAAAAAAGCTTCCTCCTGCACCTCTGTGCAGCCTTTATGGCAGGATAAACTTCCTCCAGCAGCTGAACAGCTGATCAGCTGATCTGCATGCAGAGCAGAGAAGTGGGCGTGGCCAAGAGCGCTTTCAGGTGGCTGAGAGCAGTGGAGGCAGAGAGAGAAAAATCATGACATTCTGTGCTCTTTTAGAGCGTTGAGTTTAGAAACATTGTTTAGAATATTGCAAGAGTGTAGGAAGGGTTTAAAATGTGTAAATACTAAAATAAACTACTATTTACTACCCTGTTGCATGCTCAATAATCCAGGTAGAAAAATCTAAAATCGCTAAGTCTGGTCCTCTGGACATTCAAAAAACAAAACAAAGCAAAGCAAAAAATATGAATAATTAGAAACGTTTCGTCTTTTGTTCGAAAGACTTCCTCAGTCTGAGATGCTGTATTCAGCTCAGTCTTATAAATAGCACCCTCTCACAGTGGATCAACCAGTGCTGCTGCTGACAGCCAAAACCAGCTGCTCACGTGATCAAGGAGGACCATCAACCTATCAATGAATCGTTAGCACCCTGATGGTTGTTTGCTATTCACAGAGGCATAGTTGCCAAGTCCGCTTATTTCAAGCGGCATTGGGCTTGTTTTTCCCTGGAGTCGCTTTCAAATTTGATCAGCCGCTTGTGGCGGTTTTTTGGGCTTCTCGCGGACATTGAGTCGCTTATTTGTGCTTGTTTTTCAGTCGAGCAGTAATGCGAGTGGTAGGTAGTTTGTCACGCCCCCCTTCCACGTATGTTACGTCAAGGCGGATGTTACGTTCAGGTGCAGTTGGCGCAAGCGACAGTCAGAGCCGGTAAAACTATATAAGCGCGAGCAATTAATGATGAGTCAGCATGAGCAGCATATAGTGACACAACATATATATCTTGTATCATTCAACTATGTTAGTTTTTAGCAAACAAAATGATAAATTAATGAAAATTACTTTCAAAGTGAGTTTAAAATTAAAAACCGTGTTTCTTCACGGGACATCCGACTACACGCGAATGCAACATTGTTATTTATTCTTTGTCTATTCATTCATTCATTCAACCTTTATTTAGTCAGGTAAATCTCATTGAGCCTCGAGGGCTCATTTACAAAAGCGACCTGCTACAAACTAAAGAATTTAGTGAAATGTCTAGACAAGACAACGCTAATATGAGCTCTAAGTGGGGTAAATATGGAAAAAAATATAATAAAGATTGGGAGAAAGAGCGTGCTCTTCAAGACTGGATCCGACCACGACCACAGATGGGAGAAAAATGCAAAATGTATTTTTATTTTTTAGACTGAATACGTTCTTTAATGTATAATTTTGCTGGTTATATGTAATGCCATAATAAATATGTTTATACTGTTTAAAACTGCCTTTTTTTACACAATGGGATGGGGTGCTTTTTTTGGGCTTTTTTGGAAAGAGCGAGTCGCTTGTTTGTGCTTGTTTTGAAGGAGCTGATCGCTTCTTTCGGTCTGGAGATCTGGCAACCCTGCACAGAGGGCTGAGTGATACTAGCAACAACAGCATTGTAAGAGGGGGACAGTTGAACCCGGAGGCCTCCACCTCTGTTTAAAGGACAACACGTCGTGACAGTAACAATTCACCATATTGGACAATTACTGTAGTAATAATAATAATAATTAATTCAATTTATAACGCACTTTTCATTACTGAAAATCTCAAAGTGCTACACATATATTGAATGCTACACACATTCATAAACCGGTGGCGGCAGACTACCATGCAAGGTGCTTTCCAGTCCTACCGGGAGCAACTCAGGGTTAAGTGTCTTGCCCAAGGACACAACGACACATGGTGCGGGTCCCGGGAGTCGAACCGCCAACTTTCTGATTGGGAGACGACTGCCATTACCACTACACCACGGCCACCCCTAGTAGAATATGATGTCTATTTTCATTTTTGCATATGGGCCAGGCAAGTGTAAAAATAAAAAAAACGGAGTCAGGGAAGAATCCGGAAACCCCGCCGATGATTGCCGAACTCCGGAATGACGTAAAAAAAGGCTCCAGTCAGAAAGCACTGAGTGAGTTCTGATGGAGTTTTATGAGAGTGATGATGATTTCAGTGCTAAAACCTCACTTCACCCGCTGCTGCAGCCGCGGACACACAGAGCGGACCTCACGTCACCCGCGCGGGCAGCCGGACACACAGAGCGGACCTCACGTCACCCGCTGCTGCTGCCGCGGACACACCGTCACCCGCGCGGTTACAAACAGCAGACACACACCGCTCTACCAGTTTAAATCCCCTTAAATCGTCGCGATTTTGTTTTTATCTTTTTTATTTATCGCTATAGAGTTGTACACACTTCACAGTTACGTTTGTGCCTAACTCAGACATTGGGGGATGTTTATTAATTCCGTGCAATGTAATGCCGAGAAAAAACGAGAACTGATGTACACTTTGTTATGCTAACTAGCCACAGGATAGTGACACAGATTTTCTTGAAAAAGTGGCGTGAATATTACCAAACTATGGTACATTTAAAAGCCTGCTCTATTATTCATTCTGCTCTGATGTCAAAAATTAAATTGAGCAAAAGTCTTACCCGCAAAACCTCCCAATTTCTCATGTCGAGGTGCGAGCCTTCTTCGCTGGTCGGTCCACTTTATAAATCCATTATGAATTCTTTTGATTTTGGGGAAATAATGAACACTAACGCCATTCTTCGAGGTATTGCGGCAGAACTGGGCAACCCATCATTTTTATTAGTTGTATTCGTAACTACTCTGGTCAGAAATAAGGAAGCTGTAGATGCATGATGACCTCCCATTAGACATAAGACAGGCCTCTTCACTCTCTGTTTTTAAGTCTCTTCTTAAAACCCATCTTTTTTCTTTGGCTTTTGGTACAATCTGAGATATTTTAACTTTGTTTTATTGTTTTATTGTATTCATAATTTATTATTTTAGTACTGTTTTTAGTCCCTTCCATTTTATGATTGTATTGTATTTTGTGATTGTGTGTACAGCACTTTGGGTGCATAAAGTGCTCTATAAATAAAGTTGATATGGTATGATGCTCCGCCTGCATTCAAGGCGGATACTTCAGTGACGTCAATGCCCATATATGGAGGGACACATTAGGCAGCAGCTCCTGCGTTAAAAACTCCTTTAAATCATGAAATAACACATTTAGCGTTATTTCTCTACAATATCAATAAACGCACCTGTTTTATTATTTAAATCACTACTAAATATTAATGGCGATGCAATTATTATTATTTTTTAATTATTTTATTCATTTTAAATACAACACAATAACAATCTCACATTTGAGACTGTTCAGAATAAAAGTAAAATGAAGGGATGCAGATAGAAGAAAAAAATCTTATTTTTTCTGCCCCCATTTCCAAAATACATTAGTTCAAACAACACAAACAAACAAACAAAAAGAAAAAAAAGAAAAAACAATCTAAGAGGTTTCCTAGTGAAAAAAGAAAACAACTCATATAGTCCCAAGAAAGAGAGATTCAAAGAAGAAAACTATTACACAATATTTTTATCAATTATATTTTTGCAAAAAAATTGTTTTGATCGTATTTTTAAAAATGGTCATTGATTTTGCATTTTTAATACCAGTTTCCAAAGTATTCCAAAGATCAATTCCTTTGATTGAGGTTCTATATCTTGGTTTCACAAAAATCTCTGTTCCTTTTAAATTATAACAACTCATACGTTTGACAAAGAACATTTGTATACAGTATTCACTGGTAGTTCGTTTTTGTGAGCTCTATACATAATCGACAGGATATTATAATCCACCAGGTCATGGAACTTCAACAGTTTCAATTTATGAAATAAAGTGCTTGAAGGGTGACAATAGTGCTTTCTGGTAATTAATCTAACAGCTCTCTTCTGTAGTATAAAGACAGGTTCCGTAAATGATTTACAAGCTTTTCCCCAAGTGTCAATACAGTATATTATGTGTGGAACAATTATTGTATTGTACAATAAGTACAAAGCTTTATCATTTAACAGATTCATAACTCTATATAATACACCAATTGCTTTGGCTATCTTTGTCCTAACAGAATTTATATGAGGTTTCCACGTCAGTTTATTGTCAATAATAACACCCAAGAACTTTATTTCACGCACAAGACAAATCTCAACCCCATCAATCATGAGTGGAAAATCTACAGTTTCCCTTTTTCCACTGAATATCATGTACTTTGTTTTATCTAAGTTCAACGATAATTTGTTAATCTTAAACCAATTTTCTATTTTTACAAATTCTGTCTTAACAGACTCAAAAATCTGATCCATATTATTTCCTGAACAAAAAAACGTTGTATCATCTGCAAAAAGTATACATTTGAAAAATTCTGACACCTCAACCAACTCATTGACATATAGAATAAATAGCTTTGGCCCAATTATGGAGCCCTGGGGGACTCCACAAGTAATATTACATAAGTCAGATTTGACATCATTAATTTGTACAAATTGTTTTCTGTTTGTGAGATAGCTGGTTACCCACTGCAATGCCGGTCCTCTGACACCACATTTACCCAATTTTTCAATAAGAATGGTATGGTCCACGGTATCAAATGCCTTTCTCAAGTCAACAAAAATACTAAGACCATAATTCTTTTGATCAACAGCAGTGGCTATGTGCTCCATCAACTCCATGATAGCGTGTGATGTAGAAGTTTTTGCTCGGAATCCATATTGACTGGCACTGAGAATTTTATGCTTGTCAAGGAATTGGTCTAAGTGATTCAAAATAGTTTTTCTAATATTTTTGAGAACTGTGGCAATAATGATATTGGTCTATAATTACTGTATACACTCTTGTCACCTTCTTTGAATATGGGTACAATCTTGGCAATCTTCATATTATCAGGAAATGTCCCAGTTGAAAAGGACAGATTACATATATATGTAAATGTCTCAATAATATGACCCATTATTTCCTTCACCAGTTTCATGTCCATGTCGACCCAGTCTTTTGATCGTTTATCAGATTTTTTTGACAACATTTATTATTTCCTCCTTATTAGTTTCCTGTAGATATATACTGTTTTTACAGCTAGAACTATTGGGGTCTACATTGTTGCTTACTGTTGGTATTTTTGCTGCAAGATTTGGACCCACATCCACAAAATATTGGTTGAATCCATTTGCAATGTCATGATCATTAAAAATGTCCTCGTCGTTCTTAACAAAATGTGATGATATACCAAACTTTGATTGTTGAGATTTCAAGACACTATTCATCACTCGCCATGTTGCTTTAATGTCACCATGACTTTTGTTTAGTAATTCACTGTAGTATTCCTTCTTGTGTTTTCTTATGATACTTACTAATTTGTTTTTGTACGTCTTGTATTTAGATTCAGATTCTAGTGTTCTACATTTTAAGAAAGATGAATACAAGAAGTTCTTCTTTTTACAAGCATTTCTCAGTCCATTTGTCATCCAAGGTTGATCAACATTGTTATTCCTAGCAAAATTGTTGTACACACAATTTTTTTCATATAGCTTTTCTATGATATTGATAAACTCCTCATAAGATGTATTCACATCGTTTACGTACACATTATCCCAATTTTGTTTATCTAAGTCGTCCTTTAATTTGTCCATCGCTTTTTTTGGATGTGTTTATCATTTTTTTCTCTTTTGTGGCTACCTTTTTAATAACTTGATCATTTTTGTATATAGTGAAAATTGGTAGATGATCACTCAGATCAGTGACAAGAATCCCACCCATCACATCCCCATTTGTTATGTTTGTGAAAATATTATCTATTATTGTGGCGCTGTGATTTGTAATTCTTGTTGGCTTAGTGATCACTGGATAGAGGTTTAAACTATTCATCGAATTTATGAACATACTGATGTTGTTTACATCAGTTGTATTTCCCAAGTCAATGTTGGAATCCCCACATAAGAAGACTTTTTTATTAATGCTTTTCTCCAATAACTCTATGATTTTGTCAGAGAATGTTTCTATCCTTGATCCTATTATATCCTTTGAAAACATGGTGGGTCATGGAGCCCCACTGGCAACAATTGTTGCCAAAGTGTATCACTGTCATTTTCCACTCAGTAAAAAAATCTCAAATGTATTAATGCAACATTTTCCACCTATAAACTAGTATACAACTTAGACAAAGGTTTTGATTTAAAAAAAATGTTTCCAAGTGCTTCCTGTTGCATGATATCACATGCTTCCTGGGCCATCCGGCTGAAGACATGGAATATGCAAATCGTCCTGGAAAAGGGTAATTTTTATAACATTTCTTATGGTTTCCCCCCATACATTTTTATCCATCCATCCATCCATCCAATTTCTTCCGCTTATCCGGGGTCGGGTCGCGGGGGTAGCAGCCTAAGTAGGGAGGCCCAGACTTCCCTCTCCCCAGCCACTTGGAGCAGCTCCTCTGGGGGAATCCCAAGGCGTTCCCAGGCCAGCCGAGAAACATAGTCCCTCCAGCGTATCCTGGGTCTTCCTCTGGGTCTCCTCCCGGTGGGACATGCCCGGAACACCTCACCAGGGAGGCGTCCAGGAGGCATCCTAACCAGATGCCCGAGCCACCTCAACTGGCTCCTCTCGATGTGGAGAAGCAGCGGCTCTACTCCGAGTCCCTCCCGGATGACTGAGCTTCTCACCCTATCTCTAAGGGAGAGTCCAGCCACCCTGCGGAGAAAACTCATTTCAGCCGCTTGTATCCGAGATCTTGTTCTTTCGGTCATAACCCAAAGCTCATGACCATAGATGAGGGTGGGAACGTAGATCGATCGGTAAATTGAGAGCTTTGCCTTTTGACTCAGCTCTCTCTTCACCACGACAGACCGGTACAGCGCCCGCTTCACTGCGGACGCTGCACCTATCCGCCTATCGATCTCACGCTCCAGTTTTCCCTCATTCGTGAACAAGATCCCGAGATACTTAAACTCCTCCACTTGGGGCAGGACCTCCTCCCCGACCCGGAGAGGGCACGCTACCCTTTTCCGGCTCAAGACCATGGCCTCGGATTTGGAGGAACTGATCCTCATCCCGGCCGCATCGCATTCAGCTGCAAACCGCTCCAGTGAAAGCTGTAGATCACGAGCTGATGAAGCCAATAGGACCACATCATCTGCAAAAAACAGAGAAGCGATTCTAAGGCCACCAAAACGGATCCTCTCAACACCTTGGCTGCGCCTAGAAATTCTGTCCATAAAAGTTATAAACAGAATCGGTGACAAAGGGCAACCTTGGCGGAGTCCAACTCTCACCGGAAACGAGCCTGACTTACTGCCGGCAATGCGGACCAAGCTCTGACACCGGTCGTACAGGGACCTAACAGCCCATATCAATGGGCCTGGTACCCCATACTCCCGGAGTACCCGCCACAGAACCCCCCGAGGGACGCGGTCGAATGCCTTTTCCAAGTCTACAAAGCACATGTAAACTGGTTGGGCAAACTCCCACGCACCCTCCAGGACCCTGTTGAGGGTGTAGAGCTGGTCTAGTGTTCCACGACCAGGACGAATTTTTTTTTATAATTATTTAATCTTTCAAGTCTCTACAGTAACACTCTCCACAAAAATTGTACCTAGGATAAATATTTTTTTGTTCATGGGCGTCTTTTTGTAAGTGGCAACAAAAGTTGCCAATGGGCACATAGCTTGTCGCTAACTACAGGAAAACACTGTCTGCAGGATTGCACCTAATTTTCTTATTTCAAATTGTAAAATGATGTGCAATGTCTTATTTTAGTCTTCTAAGGATACTCTTCCTAGCAAAATAAATTATGTAGTCAAGGTCTGTGTGTCTAAGATTTTTATTCGCTTCCATACATCATTCTCTTGCTAGCTAACATCTTTTTTTTGCTAGCCTAACATTAGCTTGTGTTTCGCTGAGGTAAAATATGTTGATGATCTAGCCATATGTAGGAAGCCACACAGATCTGGTGGAAACTGGACTTGGTCAGGGACCAAGTGTGGTTCTTGGCCTGGCAGAGAAAGCTGAAGTTCCACCTGGAGTCAAGTTTTACCATGACAACCTCTTCATAACCCTGTCCCTGGTGGATGAGATGACCCTGAGAGGCTATGGCAGCTGTGGCACGATGCGACAAGCTCAGCTCCACAAGGTTCCTTTCACAGAACCCAAGACCTTCAAGAAGACACCCAGAGGAAATGCTGAATATCTGGTTGAGGCAGAGAAGCTGATTGTAAGGTGGAATGACAACAGCATGGTCACTGTGGTGTCAAACATGGAAAGGGAGTTCATTGAAACTGAGGCAAAGAGATGGAACAAACAAAAACGGACCATGGACAAGGTCAGACAGCCCAAGTGTATCCAGGATTACAACACACACATGGGAGGAGTGGACCTGCATGACCAGTTTGTCAGCCGCTACAGAGTCAACATACGGTCCAAGAAGTGGTGGTGGCCATGCTTCAGCTGGGCCCTGAACAGTGCCATGGTGAACAGCTGGTGCTATTACAGGTACACAAGGCTGCATGTTATTTAGCAATATCACAATCGTGTTTGTGATGTTTGACATGAGGTGATCGCTAGTGCTCTTCATTTGACAAGAGCAACAGTGATGATATCCAGACCAACATCACAAACTCAAGCATGATATTGCTTTTACAGAACATTCTACATATGGGGCATGACACTGTAGAAAGGAGGATATTGATAATTCATCAATAGCATCATAAATGAACAAAAACATGGCATATTCATTCATCTATCATGCTTGTTTTTTCATTCATTTAGAACCTGGAAAAGTGGGCAGAAAGATCTCCTCTCCTTCCAGAGGCTGGTAGCCCAGACCCTCCTCCTGCACCATGGAACAAAGCCAAGTAGGCAGGGCAGAAGATCTTTAATGGCTGTGGCGATAACTGATGCCACCAGGTTTGATCATTTCAACCACTGGCCCTGCAATACTGGAAGCAGGTACAAGCGATGCAAAAACTGTGGCGGACACACATCGTTTGCGTGTGAAAAGTGGGATGTGCCACTACATTTGGAGTGCTTCAAGAAGTACCACACTGAGTAGAACATCCATAAAAGATGATGGAATGTATGGGATGAAATATATACATATATGCAGTGGTGGGCAACGCTAATCAAAAAATTAGTTCCACAATTTCTAAAACGCTTATTAATTTTTTTAGGTCCACAATTTCAAAAGCACAAATGTCTTATGAAAATTAGGGGAAGCTAATCTAATCCGCTATTTATATTCGACAATTGGTAGCCGGCAGCGTTATGCAATATTTGCACTACACTGCCAACTGAAAAGTAACTAAAATGATCCTAAAAGGATGAAATTACAAAAATCAAAGGATTTATTTAATACTTTACGTACATATATTCTATTCGGCCACGAAATTAACAAAAAAGAGAATGATCTTTTAATCCCTAAACCACTTTTAAATCTCAAATACACGGGTGTGTCGCCACCGCATTTATACATAAAAGTAACCCAAATACATAAAACTAACGACTCACCGTCGAGTGGTCGACACAAAACACACAATACAATCCTCCGGCCGCGTTAATTTGGCTTGAAACAGCGGGGTTCTCTGCGGATTTATCCAAGTAACCCAGCACAACCAGCTAGCCACAGAGTTAGCGTCCAGTTCACCTCTGACCCGGAAGATGTCAAGATTCTATAGGCAGTCAACAGATTTAATGAAAAGTAACTAAAATACATAAAACTAACGACTCACCGTCGAGTGGTCGACACAAAACACACAATAAAATCCTCCGGCCGCGTTAATTTGGCTTGAAACAGCGGGGTTCTCTGCGGATTTATCCAAGAAACCCAGCACAACCAGCTAGCCACAGAATTAGCCCCCGAGTTCACCTCTGACCCGGAAGATGTCAAGATGGAATAGTCCATTTTTAGTAGGGGGATACAGAAATCGACCGGTTTTTGTATTGCGTATTTAATGATCGTTTTCATCGTAACTATAATTATTTTTATGTTAAATGTACATTAACAAGCAGGATCAATGTTAGGGATGTAGGTGACTGGCCGGGGCGCGGCGGGGCCGGTGCCCCTGCTGATTGGGATCCCCAGGCAACGGCATCATTTGCCTACATGGTAGATCCGAGTCTGTTCTCCGCTCTGCTCCCTCCCCCTCCAACCCTCCCTCCTCTCTGCTCTTTACGGTGGGGAAAAAGGTAAAACAAGCAGCTACGGAGCCAGCATAAGAGCTTGTAAATAAGTTTATTGGTTTTTACTGATAGATAATTAGTTATTAGCGGTACTGCATTTTAAATAAAAATAGCACAAATCTGCTTATGAATTATAAAAGTTAGTCAAACCACAAAAACGCTGACAAAAAGTTTAGGCCCGCTGTAAGCGGATTAGCGCTTTAGCGCTCTCTAGCGGTCTGTGCCCACCTTTGCATATATGTGTGTTATTAGAGGTTCTAAGAAAAAAAACTGTTCGTTGAAGTTTTGGTTCCAAAGTTACAAAATTCGAGTCTACAGACGAATAAATTAAGAATAAAAAAACTGTTCAAATTGTTTATTGTTTGGAATTTTATACAGGAGGAACCTGATGCTCCAACTTTTTGTTATTATTTATTCCGACTACATTATTATTTTGTTATTACTATATTATTATTAGTTCTCTATTCGGGTGACAGTTGACCTAGTGACAAGCTGTGTGACTACTGGCAACAATTGTTGCCAGTCATAAAAATGCCATTTTCTTCAAATCAAAATACAGAATGATGAAAATAAATACATAGCATGATTCAGAAGGACCCAACTGATAAAATGATATGCCTTTCAACTCTGAAAAACAATTGGGCATAAATGGGTTAATGATGGACGGTTTCTTTTCACAAAGATGGCCTCCTTTAAGCCCCCAGTATACTCCCACATATGTCCATTCATGCGTACGTATGAGGGCGGCCGTGGTGTAGTGGTAATGGCAGTCGTCTCCCGATCGGAAAGTTGGCGGTTCGACTCCCGGGACCCGCACCATGTGTCGTTGTGTCCTTGGGCAAGACACTTAACCCTGAGTTGCTCCCGGTAGGACTGGAAAGCACCTTGCATGGTAGTCTGCCGCCACCGGTTTATGAATGTGTGTAGCATTCAATATATGTGTAGCACTTTGAGATTTTCAGTAATGAAAAGTGCGTTATAAATTGAATTAATTATTATTATTATTATTACGTATGCGCGTACTGTACGCAGAGGGTTCAGACATCATACTAGACTACTAGAGTATCCACCCTGAGCAGCTGCAGCGCGGCTCCACAGACAAGGAGCGTTTACCTACGGGACAAATTGAGGTTGCCGATTGGTCATTTACTGACACGCCTACTGAATTGATTGAAGGGTCGGAAAAAAGAAGCGCTGGCAGCCTCAGCCGCAGCAGTGTTCTGTGTTTATATGTTGTTAATAAAAAGTTCTAAAAATAAATAAATTCATTCATTCATTCAACCTTTATTTAGTCAGGTAAATCTCATTGAGCCTCGAGGGCTCATTTACAAAAGCGACCTGCTACAAACTAAAGAATGATGAACAGCAATGGTAGAATTTCCTTAAACAACAAACAACAGAAAAAAAAACATAGGAGAGAAATAGAAAGTGAAATGCAAAGTATCAAAACTAGCAAAACACCACAAGGTAGATGTACAAAATCAAAAACAAGAACATATCTGCAATGGTTTTTGCCAGGATTCCAAAAGATTCTTAAAACCATTTAGGGAGGTCAGGGCCGAGAGCTTCAAATCTTTTTGTAAGATATTCCAGGAAGCAGGAGCAGAGTAGGAGAAAGCCCTTTTTCCAAGTTCAGTCCTCACTGACGGAACACTGCAGGTGATCATGTCCTGAGAGCGCACACTGTAGCTGCACTCACGTAAAGACATGTAGGAGGATATGTATGAGGGCAGCAGACCGAGAAGTGATTTAAAGATGAAAATTATTAAATAAACAGGGAGCGCTGGTCCTGCAGCCCACACGTCAGACCAGCCCACCAGGAAATCTCCAGAACCTCCCGCAGCCACGCTGAACCTGAGTTTAATTCACTCTTGACAAATTTGTTCATTTCTCATCATTTCAGTAATTTTATCATGGTGTCAACAGAGGAGGAAGAGATCACTTGCCTTTTGGCAGAAAAAAAAGGCCAGATCAGGGATGAAGAAGGGGAATTTAATACCTTGGTGTTACATACAAAACAGTCCGGCGCCGGGCAGTTTATTGTGCGACACCGCGTTTGCGTATGCGGTTGTAAAAATTGAGCTTTGCTCGTACATGCCCTGCAGGGGTATGCTTGTACCTCTGCGTACATATGTGCGTACCTCTG